>JAIUZE010012869.1:0-53698 GCA_022085475.1 Heliosperma pusillum | reverse complement strand
GAAATTCCAAATACGAACTCGGAATTTCAAAATACGACTCGAAACAATAAATTCTATTTTAAAAACTTAACCTTGCTGAAAAGTATCCTTAAGAAATTTTACTAGAAAAATTGGGTACTTTTCGGGTTGTTACATCCTCGATCGATCACAATATCAGCATCACCCTTCGAAACATTGGGATGCGCACCAGAGATATCAGCAACGGTACCAGCAGGACTGTCATAAGCGAGACCGCTTCGCAAAGTGATCATGTTCAGCATCTCCTTGTTCTTGTCGGTCTGGGACGGTAACTGGCCAGGTTGCCTAATCGATCTAGCTCCCGCCAATTGAGCAATCTGCGACTCGAAAAGTTTAATGGTGGCATTCGTTGCTTGATCAGATTTGCTCATTTGGATAGCTAAAGCTTGTATCATCGACTTTAGCTCTCCGACTTCTGAAATTCCTCCAGATGAGGAACTAGCTTGCTGTGGAGACTGGATTTTTTGGAATCCTTGCTTGTGCGGCGGTTGATAAATCGGCTGCTGTGGTGGAGTAGTAGGATTTAGGACATTCTGGCTTGTCCATATCAAATTGGGATGGATATTCCCCTGATTATAGTACCCACCCCCTTGACGGTATTGTTGAAAGGAACAAACTTGCTCCTTTTCTGCAAAACAATCTACAGCCGTGTGACCAGTTTCGCCACACCTTTCACAAGTAATCACTTCATCTCGCTGCAGCAAAAGAACCGTCTGCTGGTTATCCGCAACTTGCTTCTCCCATTTGTCAAGTCTGGCATTCAGTTTATCAAATTTAGCATCCAGACCGTCAGAATCAACACTAGCTACTGTCCGTGTACCACTTCGCGGATTACCATATTCAGCACAATGGGTTGCCATCTCCTCGATCAATTTCCAACCCTTATTATCATCTATCTCCTTCTGGAATCTCCCGTTCGATGCGGCATCTAGAATAGCTCGATGATCATCATATAAGCCGTTCTAAAACTGGTTACATAGAAACCACTGTTCGAACCCATGGTGAGAAACAGATCTCACAAGCGTCTTAAATCGATCCCAGGACTCATAGAGATTTTCATGAACCGTTTGCTTGAAATTTGTAATCTGACCCCTCAAAGCATTTGTCATCTGTGGTGGAAAATACTTCTTGTAGAAGGCCAGTGCAAGTGTAGTCGAGTCAGTAATACCCAGTTCTTCTCTATTCAGATTCCTCAACCAGTCTTTGGCATTGTCGCTAAGAGAAAAAGGAAACAAGACCTCCTTGATCTTGTCTTGTGTCACCCCTTTAGAAACCGGAATAGAAGAGCAGTAATTAGCAAAGGTCTCCATATGCTTCCTCGGATCTTCCCCAGCCACACCCCTATACTTGTCCTGCTGAACAAGCTTGATATAAGACGGACTAGCAAAGCTCTCCATAAGCAGTAATTAGCAAAGGTCTCTATAAGCAGTAATTAGCAAAGAAGTTCCATCTTCGTCCGTTGTAAGTTTGAATCCCTAAGTTATACATGCAGCGGTGGGCTAAGAGTGACTAGCAATGTTAGGCATCTTCGCTGGTACGGTAGTCTCAACAGTCGAATCTTCCTCGAAAATAAAACTGTCGAAGACGGATTCAGAAGTACTCAAGTCTTCCTCCTGAACAGTCTTATCTAACCCTCTCTTTCTGCGTAAGAAGGTTCTTTCAGGCTCTGGAACAGCTTCTACTAACTCGAGCCTTTGGGACCTGCGCATACACAACTATAGAGAGAAAAAATAAGAACAGTCATAAGGAATTAGAAATTACTTAAGACGAGACAGAAATAAATAGACAGAAAATTAAATTACTTCCCCGACAACGGCGCCAAAATTTGATGCGTGTCGTTATACACCAAAAATAAAAGCCTAAGTCTACTAACTAAAGAAGATAGCGGAAGTAGGGTCGATCTCCATAGGGAGGAAATTAACTGACTGTAAACTAAATCTGCCAGTCACAATCTAGGGGTTTTGAATTGGTTTTAAACTAAACTAAATAAGATTTAAAGGAAGAGAAATAAAGGTAGAAGTTAACACGAAATAAATCAGATAAAAGAGAAATAAGCTAGGATTCGGTCCACTGCAATATCGGCATCTACGGGTCAACTAAGTCAGTCAATCTATCAATGAGAAGGGCAATGGTTTTCTCCTCTCGGTCTCAAACCACCCTAGGGATTTTCCTAATTAACTCTCGTCCTCTTAGGAGTCACCTATCAATTCTAAGCAAGCCTTTCCCTTCCAATCTTTCGATCCAGGTCGGGGTTAACTACCTAGCTAGTCTCCTGCGTGCACTCATTCGACTAACCTCAATTAAATTGCTTAGATTGATTCTCATATTCAAGACTAACTAAAATACTCTATCCTATCATGCCTTTACTACAGTTTTTCTCATCCTAACATACAAGGGAATTAGCTACTCATGCTATTAATGATGCTAATAAAGACGATTGAACATATGACATTAGACATAATATAATCGTAATTAACAGGCATAAAACAATAACGCAGCAATTAAGAAAGGTAAATAGTAATCAAGACTAAAATAAAGATTAAGAATAAAGGAGAGAAAAGAGTTTACAATCTTAGCAATTTTGGCGTAAAGAACAAATCTAAGTCGATAATAAACTCGAGTGTAAACTTAAGGATTAATAAAGTTCAGAAACTAATGTTTAATGCTAAGCAGATGCTAATAATTAATGATCATTATTGAATGATACCTAATGACGAAAAAATAAGAGTCTTATATAATGCATAACACGACTCTAAACCCTAATTAGTCTACGAACTTAAGGCCCGTGATGGATTTCACTCGATCGAGGGAAAATTCCCTTCGATCGAGGCTTTTATTCGAGGATATCGGTCGATCGAGGACTTCATCCTCTCGATCGACCAACTCTTCTACAGCTTGCCCTCGATCAAGCAGATAACAGCTCGATCGAGGTCTTCTTCACTTCAACTCTCCTCGATCGACCAAAGATATAGTCGATCGAGGTCTTCTAGCCCAGCATATAATGTGAGACATGGCTTTGGACTTGATCGTGAGCGGGTTCACGCTTTCCCATGCAAGACCTTCTGTTCCATTCCATCCATTCTCCTAAATGCATGCAAAGTGGACTGTTTTGGCTCGGTTTCCGCTACTACGCAGCTTGTACCTACAAAATGGTAATGAAAGTACAAAGTAGCCAATTAGGGGCATATAGTGACATAATATCACCTAAATGACATAGAAATGCGTGCATAAATGGACTAAAAAGTCTATATAAAATACACGCATCAACTGTCATGATTCTGTCTCACTAAAAATCGCTTAACACTCTAACACCACACTACTAAATTTACAACAATCCCAAACACCATTCATTCCTCACCTCACCTAGAATCCACTCGTACATGGTAGACTCTAACACTATGTCCCTATAACATCCTCAAAATCGTAATGAACCATTTACAACCTCAAGTACACCATACTTAAATCTCGCGACTTCTCATACCCACAAAGTCAGAACATCCCAATCCAAATGCAAAAATACCCCAACAATCAAGCCTTTTAACCAAAATCTAAAGGAACATGGAACCCAAACATAATGACTAATAGACTCCACCGATTTGACTCTACTTTTAAACCTGCGAGGCAAAGGCAAACAAAACGATAACAATGAAAATATGACATTTATTCATATTCTCAACACATAAATGGCCCAAGCTCTCAGAATTCGAAACTCTGACTTACTTAGATACTCACATAACCACATAACGGTCATAACAGACCACTATACGAATGACGTTATTACAGAAAACAAGAGACTATACCAACCATGCTAAAGATGTCCTACCTCAACAGACACATGTTACTAATACCACATCTTAGAATACCGACTAACCACACGAGTAACGGACAATCATTAATCAAAATAATCTTAACAAGGAAGCTATACCCACATATATCCCACACTATTATAACTCATCATTCTCCTTGCTAACATGAAGATAAACCCCATTGCCATTACCCTTGAAAGTACCTCTTATCTCAACTATATCATTCATCCAAATAATACTATAGTCTACTCATAACTCTCTCAACTCAAACGATGACTAGTCTTCCTCCATCAACGCATCTCTATTCGCAAAACGACCCACAAGGTACTACAACCGATATCTCAAGATAGCTACCAAATAAAATCACAATAAGCTTTCACCTTCCCTTTTGAGACTTAATAGCTCTCATTCTTTCTTTAGTCCTACATTCTCATGAAAGATTCCACTAACGACTAACAACTCTATCTGAATATTGATTCATAATTCTCATTTAAATCTCTTGTCTCCCCACTACATCAACCCAACACTTCAGACCGCCAAATTCTATAGTAATGATATTCTATCAATACACCATCAAATACCAATACATCTCACACAAGCCACTACCTAGAGTACTCCCAAAGGCATAAATTATTCCACCAAACTTTCCACAACATTCTTCGATTACTAACCACCAATTTCCCATAATAATTATTCACCAATATATATCATATTCTTTTTATCACAAAATCACTCATCTTCTCATTTGAACTACTACCACCTTCCCTCCTTATTTCTTATCGTACTACGCATGCATCTCTAATATTTACCCCAAAATATGATCCTCCAAATATTCCTCTTCCACTTGTCTCTTTCCAACTCATAATTCCCAATACAAATCACTTCAGGAGTTCATAAATATCATTCCATTTACGCTATTCTAGTGCTTCAATTAGTCCTTTGCTTTACCAATTCGCTATTTATACTTCCTCCAATTCACACCAATTACGATTACTCATTATCTAAAGATTCACTATCACTATCTAGTCTCCCAATAACGCCCCTACTTTCTTATTACCTCAAGATTCCAAACTCGACAACACGTAGCTACAATCTTCTAATCATACACAATAATACTTTTCCTTAACTTACTATTTTCCTTCATTCGCTACTAATAAGCTTAAACAAACAACGATACTCATGATATGTTATTATCCATCCTTAGCATACCTAAAAATCATGCTTACCTCATAGCCTAGTTTTCAAAGGAATTTTATCGCCACAATCGTCTCTTAGTAACTCGAATGTCTACGGGATCAATTACATCCAAGTCTCACTTACACATTAAACGAACTAATCTCTCTAGGTACCATCATCATTATATTCCTTTATATCACTCCTCACCGCATATTTACCTAATCAACTTATACATTCTTATTTTCCTCAATATTTTACTCATGCTCCCATTTAGAACCATTCATATCTCTCTTCTCAATCATCAATTCATACATTACCATTCCCACATTATCATTTGATCATATAACCACACACGCCTTTATATATTGCTCAACACACAACATTATTACACATCTCATATCACAAAATCGATCTTTTTTTCCTCTCTCTTTCTCTCTCTCACAAGGCTCATCAATCTTTCCGTCCTAACCATTTATAACCTCACACATTTCTCACAAAACATTACAATCACCGGGAACATTATTCACTTACAGAATCTGTCAACCTCACTCCCCAAGGCAACACTTCCTTACACATATTCAAAATATGGAACAATAACACCGTACATAAATTAACACAACAATACATTGACATAAAAATTTCACAATTCATCTGCTGTGGCGAAGCCACTCGGTCAAATACAAGACACTCGGTCGTGTACACACTTCTACTTGGTCGAGTATATGTTGTACTCGCTCAAGTACATAATGTACTCACTCGAGTACACGCTCCTATGAGCCTCCTGAAGTAAAAACTTAACACAGTCGGTCGAGTGCAAAGTGCACTCGGTCGAGTGCGCCAGATTTCTTATCAATGACCACTTTTTGTAAAACGGACATATCGCCTTCAAGTTTAAGTCAATTTCAGCTCATGACCTACCGTTAAAGCCATAACAGGACAAGCTACCACCTCCACTTAGAATTACAATAATATTATTTATAGAACTCAAGTTACGACAGTTTAAAGAAAGAAATTCCAAAATTGAACATTCTCAGCAAAGATGGATACTCCGTTCAACATTGCCATTCTCCTCATCTCTCAATATTTCGTCTCAACATTCACATACGCCATTCATGTCAATTAACTCAAATAATGTTATTATACACATTCTCATTAAAGACGTACACAAGCACCACACAACATCTTAGAAAATCCTAAACACATCCTCGTGGTGACCGACTAGAAGTTGCAAGGGCAATAATGCGATTACGGGACGTCTCCCAAATCTTTGCGGTAGCACCGAACAAGTTCTACCCATGTTCATTTTAATTAGACATTCCTATGTTCATTGGTTTTAGGTTCCAAAATCGTTGCTCTGATACCACTTCGTATCATCCCAGGCTATAAAAGAGCCTTACCAAGGCCTTCCTCTGTAAAAAATGATGCTACTATCTCGGTTGCCCGAAGTAGTACATATCAAATGAACAATAAAGAAACAATTATTATTAAATATAATGAACCTTTATCACATCTAATTACAACAAAATACAATGAACTCGTCTCACAACTCTAAGACTCAGCGGAAGTAAACGTGGCCGCCGACTCGTCGGATCCCAGCTATCCCAATTATCCAAGAACATCACTTGCTAAACAACGTGCTCCCCATCCCCGAATGGATCATTAAAGTTTTGAAAATAGAAAAGGGGTTAGTAACATCATATATCAACCAATGCACAACACAATCAAACAATCATCACAAAGTAGCCGAGTAGCCAGTAACCAGTAACCGGTAACATCTCCAAACTCCAGTAACTGAGTTCCCGCCGAAACAGTCACCCCTACTAGCGTTAAACTGCAGATTTGAATGCCTTCCACCAACGATGCCAGACCGCATCACTAGACATCAACAACCCCTTTCACCGCAGCGAGAGTTCCCGGTACATTAATATGGACATCCTCCTCTTGGCGGGAGAGCCACGAGAGGCAAACTAGGGGTGTGGTCCGTCTCCCGACCGGATCACCAATATATAACCTGTAACCAATCACAATCACAAGTACATCATCATCATCATCAATCATCATCATCATCATCAAAGTAGCCAACAACAACAAAAACAACAACAACAACAACATCAATCAATATACAAAGGTATAGAGTAGGGAAATCCTTCCTCAAAGCAATCTGAAATAATGGCAAGTTAGACTAGAATCCTTCTTTTACGAATTCCCCTCGTAACAATAATACAATTAATCTAAATCAACAATCCATTATAAATACTTAATTTGCAGTTCTAGTTTATATTAGGGTTCCATTACATTCATCCCATAACATTAATTAAACTAGAGATTAAGAGACTTACGATCAATGCAAAGGATGACTCCGACGATCAACAATGACAAATCCTAAGTTTAGTGATGGATTAATGTGATTAGGGAAAGATTTGAGAGTGTTTTAAGGTTTTAATGAAGGTTTAACGGACGAAATATATATACATAATCCCTTATTCATCTTAACCCAAAACCATTCAATAAAACCCATCAAACCGGTGTACTCACACGAGTGCACAAAAAACTCGATCAAGTAAACTACACTCGGTCGAGTGCCACTCACGGAGAAGATTGCCTAAGTGACAGACTCGACTACTCGGCCGAATATTACCTACTCGGTCGAGTACAAACACCTACTCGGTAGAGTGGCACGTACTCGACCGAGTACAAGACCATCGGAAACACAGAGTATTACATCCTTGGTGTAGTCCCTAGACACAAACTTGGCCTTAAGCTTCTTCTTTAACTTATCCCATAATTTAATAGGTTCCTTCCCTTTGCTAAGCCTCTGAGTTATAAGCTTCATACCATAAGGAAGCGTACCCTTTAAATTTTAAGATAAAAAACTTAAAAGCCTTTTTATTCGAGTATCTCTTAAACTCAAACACCATTTCTAAAGTTCTTAACCAACCTAATAAATCATCAGGGTTCAAACTACCAAGGAAGCCAGAAATATCTACCTTAAGATCATTTTAATGTGTGTCTTTGATGCTTTTGATCTAAGTTGTTGTCTAAATCAAACTCCGCTTCATCTACCCTTCCAGCTGGTGGTGCTTGGTATGACGCTCCTCTGCCACGACCACGACCCATTCTCCCACCAACGCCACGATGGTTATCCAAGATCTCATTCACAACTCTTGTCAATGTCTATGACAATTCTGGTAAGGCCCTCTACTCTAGTTTAAAGGCTTGCTAACCTCTCTTCACTCAATGTTTTTTTTTGTATTTTTGATGTAGTTAGGAAGATAAACTCCCAAACCTAAGCTATGATTACCAATTAAACTAAAACTACTCAGACAATAAGTAAAAAGAGTATTATTTTGGCTTGGGTTAAGACACAGACTAAAATTTCAAAGAGAAGCTAGCAAAGCTCAGAAACTGACTAACAAATGAGATGGACTTTGAATAAGGTAACCAAGATAGTTCCCTTACCAAAGCACTCAACAAATGATATAGGGTTTGTGAGACCTAACCAGCAGACAGTAAAATTAAGACACACCACTTCAAGCCTAAGCACAAAAGCAAAACTTAAGCAAAGCACCAAATTTTTAGTTGAAACATTGTTTCAGGATTTGTTCATAATAATCTAATTTTTTACATTCAAACTTCTTTGATTTGACTTCCTTTTCCCCACTATAGGTATACGTAAAAAGAGAGTCTTTTTCATTATTTGTTATGCCAAGGCTCAACTCGTTGCTGGCGGTTCGGGTAGACCAAAAAGGTAGTCAGCTTCGGGCCTCTGTTCGAGGTACCACTCTTCTTGTCCCTTATGTCTGAAGCTAGAAAGCGAAGAAGATCCTACCCGCCTAGGAACTCAGAGACAAAGAAAGGCGTAACAACCATCATAACAAACAAGATTTAATTACGCAAGCAGAACAAATTATGGGTTGGCTGCTTGAGCGCATGCCATGTCTTCTTAACGATCATAGTACAATCCCATCTAATCGTGCTGTAAGGAGATCCCTCTAGCCCCATGTACATACCTGAACTTCAAAGCGCCGGCTCTAGGCGCAACAGCCGGCACTAGCTTGACTTGGGGGGTGGCTCTTCCTATGTATGAATAAAACAAAATATTCGACCTCAGTCATTATTAACTAAATAATGAGTGAGTTTTATATTGTTTTCATTTTGTAAAAATCCATGGTATCAGTTCATTCATTGAATAGAATAGAATATACCAATGGCCCGAGGTAGAGCACTCAATGGGCTAGGGCACTTGCTTGGCTATAATGTAAGGGGAGGGATAGATCTTTCTTCCTATTTTCTGGTGCAGTTGCAAAATCTGCCCAATTTCCCCCTTGGCCTAGTCCTTTTACGGCAGGTCCTGAAAAAAAAATTGTTCCAACGGAACCTTCTTTTTTAACCTGGAGCAGTAGAAAGAGAATCACCCTATCGATCGAGCAAAGCTATCGCTTACCTCAACTTCAAAGAACTCCTTGTGTACGTGGCTGCCAACTCTAACGCTTCCTCTCCCTTGGTCGAGCATCAATTTCTTTCTTCCTCATCCCGGACAGGAAGCACTCTTTTAAATAGAGTGAACTGAAACCTCTCCGAATTTAAATCACCCTTTAAATAGGTTGAGAGGCATGAGTGCAGTTCCGATCTTTTATTCTATTCCTTTGTAGTGAGTAGGGCCTCTTTCTCGTTGATCAGTTTGCCTTACCATATCTGCTTCCTTATCTTCTTATTCCCCCATTCCGTGGATGATCAGGGAACTAGGGAACCAGTTAGCAAGACGAATGTGAATCGAAGGCCCTAAGGGGCACGGAACCTAGTCCCATGTGCCTCTACTCTCGTTACGTTGACTTCACCTTTATAATAAGAAGGGCGTTCCAAGCCCAAAGCCCAGCTTTGGTCTCTGGTTTGATGGTTGTACGGGCTAAAAATCCGGTACATTCCGTTTTGTTTCCCATCCCAGTCTTTCGCAACACTTCAGGTATAAAAACGGGTCAAAGTGGATTGTCCCACACTAGCACTTCCACGTAATAACTCTACCAAAGGCGATCGTACTACAGGGCTAGTCCCTTGCTTTGTGTTAACGACATGGCATAGTATAGTACTGACTTTCTTTTCTTTATATTTAAATAAATATTTAGATTCCGTAAGTGCTTCCCCTGTTGTAGTTTGCTTATAGACTGATGCTTTTTCGTTTGGATCCGAATCCAACTAACAAAAGGACACATAGGGAGATCGATGCAAGTCGGATCACTCAAAATCGTGTGAGTGAGGAAGACCTTAATTGAATCGGTCAAGATCACATCTGTTTATCAAAGTGCTTCTCCGATTGCTTGAATGCCACTTCAGGTACATGTGAAGAAATGATCAAAACGCCTGTATTTTCCAGAGAATTGGGAGTTCCTATCGTAATGCAGTGTTAAGTTGATGGCTTGTTCGGGTTTATCGGGGGACCATTATAGAGGATTTGACTTATCCTAGGAACCCCCAAACCCATGTCAACGATATCGACATCAAAGGTCCATGAACTTGTTGGGACATCTTGCAGGTAAGCGGTTGGCGCGCAACTCAATCAATCCCTTGTTTGTTGTAAATCGCTGGTTGGTTCTTAAGTAATGATCCAGAAAGACACGGGACGTTTGGAAGAAGTAGAGTTTGTTCCGCCAAAACTCTTCTTATGGAATTTCGGGGTTGTTGGAGGAGGTGTTTGGGCCCGGGCTTATCTTCCCCAAGAGTTCACATCGACGGGAAGGGCTGCACTGGCTGATGCCGGTAACGACTCAACTTCTGATTCTCTTATATGTGAATGCGGCAATCACGAACGAGTACGGGCATGGTTGGGTTGATCACATGCATAGAGGAGCGTACCTTTCTTTTTAAAGATGGGGGGTCAAACCACTGCGCAATCAAGTGGACGAAGATGTTCACTGAGGGCCTTTCCTTTAGATCGTGAACTCTTGACTTACGATCGACCAACCCTTTCCTTTCTAAATGCCATTAAGAGAGTGGCTTTCTAGCCAAACAAAGGCTGGTTCTACAGGTACTGCGGTAGGACGTGGATCGATCATGACGAGAATGCGAACGACACTTTAATGAAAAGCGCCACCGGAGGCCCATCATCTGCTAGCATTGTGGTTTGGAATCAATTCTTTATCTGAGTCATTCTTTATCATGCCGTCTGTTTCGTTGGCTTGGCAAGTAAACTGTTCTGACCAACCCCGGGGCATAAGTATTTCAATCCTTGTTACCAGGGGGGATAAACTTTCCTGGTGAGGGTGAAGAAGAAAAAAGAAGCCTCTTTACCTAACCTAAGTGTGCCTACCAGCGAAGCAACTAGTAACAAAAAAGAAGAATAAGTGAAACTGACTCGACTAGACAACATCAGATGAGCCTAATTTGCACTTCGCAAGCAGCTTGTTCTGACCAACCCCGCCTTTTGATGTTTATCATTAGATTGGATGGGGTGAGCAAAAAGATTGGGTCGATCCTCTTCCCCAGGATCCAAGATTAGGGAACCCTAGGAGAGCCGCTGACTCCTCGTTTGCGCGTGCGTGAACCAACCCAACAAAGAAGGAAAGGATGTTCGTGCGTCCACACCCTTTCATAGAATGGAGTGATATCTCTAAGACATATTAAGTCTAAATGTCGGTTCAATGTGATGAATTGGATGGTGGTAGGTGGATAGGCCCCGGACTGATCGAATTCGGTACAGTGGTCTCAGTCTTGTTAAAGAAAAAATGGACATTTCTCGAGCTTTGCGGCTGATCTCACATCTAGACTAGTGAAGAACCTAGCTCAATTGCCCCCTTTATGCTTGATTGAGACCCCTTTTTATTGTGCGTAAGCGGGGGTCCATCATCAAGATAGAGCCAAAAAGAAGATGATCCTCGACGTACTACTTGGTCTCCGTCGAGCTTGGTTTATATAGGCCAAGGCATGAACTTGACTGCTCCTTCTTGTTATTTTGTTGACGTCAAAGGAAAAGGTGGCAGGCCTAGGAGCTTGTTTCATTGTCTTTGAGTACAAAATGTTTGTAACACTTTCGCAAAGTCTCTTGAGCTTGCCTGCCCTAAAGAGGAAACAAAATGACCCCTGCACATGACTATCAAAATTAAGCTTAATACAGACCCCTCAAGTTGTGTCCGAGAAGACGTTTTTCCTTAATGTGATTTAAATAAAACTCTCCTAGGCTTTTTTGTAGCTAAAATCTCTAAGTTATAGAACTGACCCTTGGACATGCTTGAAACTAAGCCATGTTGGCTTTGGACCTTGTATTCTGAGTAGGACATACCTCGGGTTCCTGTGGCTTGACCCCTGTCTCGGATGAGACGCTGACCCTTGTCTCGGACGATATGCCCCTAGCCTCAACTCTTGTTTCACGTACCATCGAATTCTTGGACTCAAACCTTCAAAATTCACCCTTTTAATAATTAACAAGGTAAGAAGAAATTGAGTAAAATCTGAAAAATTGGTCTAAAAATAAAGTGCAAAGATTCAACCTTTCCGTGCCTAGAAATTTGGAAGAATATGAGTCTTTATTGTATCAAAAGGAATAGGAGAATGAGAGGAGAATAATGGTACAAAAAACATGAAGTTTTGTGGAGAAACGAAGAAATGACATCCGTCTTAAGATTTTTTGAGTTATGTAGGTTTAATGAAGGGTTTTCGATAAATGGAAGGGATTAAGTGTTGCTTAAAAATGAGGAGAAAGGAAGAGGTTTTGTGGGTTTATTTTGGTAGTATGAAAAATAAATGGCCCAAGTCTCATATTAGGTCGACCCACGTAGATTTTCGAGAAGAGTCCAATTATGGGCTCATAAGGGACAGAAATGACACGGATTCTACCCATAAGACTAAAATCCTTTTTAAGTCTAAAATTAAAGCAGACTAATATTAATGACAATATTTAAATATTATATAAAATTTTATTGTTAAATTCGCGGGTCTTACATGCGGTGTGTTACAAAGTGGTGTTCGGGAGACGATCTTGAACCCAAAACAATTGAACATAATGAACTTATCTCATTCTTTCACCGGTCACTTAACGTGGGTTGATATACGATGAGAAGTGATGTGATGTATTATTGTGCTTACGTGATGAACATATTGTGTGAATTGTAATGTTACTCATTGTTAATGATAACGGAATTCAGATATGATAAGAATTGTGGGAGGATGAAGTGTTTTGAGACATATTGATATTTTTTTAGGTATGCCATATGTTGCTCTTAGGGAGGAAAATTGATTTGAATGATGTTTGGTGGGATTGTAAGTGAGTTCAACTTGAATTGAGACCATCAGCTGATCACTTGACCGAGTGGGTAACTTACTTGACCGAGTGACTGATTTGAAGTACCCTGATTGTTTTCACTCGATCGAGTGAAGGGGGACTCGGCACTCGGGAGAGTATAAGGCTAACTCGACCGAGTATGGTTGATAGTCGACCAAGTTCGGTGGCAACTCGACCGAGTGGAGATCCCACTCAACCAAGTATGCTCTGTTTCCTGTGTATATGTTTATTTTGTTAAGAAAATTCGATGAAATGTTAGAAAATTTTTGTTACTCTTATGATTATATAAAATGGTGAAGAAGGCTTGTGTAAACCCCTATGAGGCAATGAGTGCGGAGTAGATAGTGAACGTCCTAGACTTCTAATTAGAATCCTCTAATTAGTTCATTAAATTAAATTAACTTAATGATTTAGGATCTAGTTATCATGCATGCAAATATAAAAGCATAAATATAAAGATAAGATGAAATTTCCTTACAATGGGAATTTTCGGTTCAATATGGGCACAATAAGAACTCCTTCTTATTGTTCTTGAGCATGAAATTAATGGATGATCCTCCATAAAACAACCTCCAAAGTAGAAGGTCTCCTTCTTGTTGCACCCAAGATTAAACCCAAATAATCTTAACTTATTATTATTTTTTTTTTGGTAGAATGTTAGTATATTTCATTAAAGTCATTAAGACCAATTACACTTTCAACCAATACAACTTATTTTAAAACATATCACACCACACAAAGGCTAATGCATCCTATCTAATTGCTTAAACAAAATTAACAATTTCTCATTCTACACCAAGTGACCTCCTCCTTGATCTTCTTAAAAAGGACTTCAGGACACCATAGAAGAAGATGAAAACGACAATGATTCCTTGCCCACCATAAATGATAGAACAATGCATTATTGATAATAGCAAGCACGCTGCTCTCCTTCCTGCTTCTGCCATGGCACCACCATCCCAATACATTACCTACAGGAATACCTGTTTTGAATGCAGCATTCACAAGTTTCAACAC
Source organism: Heliosperma pusillum (assembly GCA_022085475.1). Classification (NCBI taxonomy): domain Eukaryota; kingdom Viridiplantae; phylum Streptophyta; class Magnoliopsida; order Caryophyllales; family Caryophyllaceae; genus Heliosperma; species Heliosperma pusillum. The sequence goes on along the minus strand of JAIUZE010012869.1, from coordinate 39,409 downwards.
ACACTTGCTATATCGACACTGAAAGAACAAATGTTCACTACTTTCATTCTCCTCTCTGCAGAATACACAACTTAAATCAGCTTCTATATTCATCCTGCCTAGCCTATCAGCTCTTAAGAGTCTGCCATGAGCATACAACCATACAATGAAATTATGCTTAGGCATCCCAAGCTTGTTCCACACACATTCATGCCAATCTACTGCTGCATTGTCACTACCCAGCCAATTATGGCCTGCTGCAATGGTATATGACCCATTCAACCCCTACTACACAGAGCCCACATACCCTGATATTAGCTGCTCTTTCACCCTGCATATCCTTCTCCAAGCCCAGCTACTACCATGAGGGGGGATATAATCACACCAATTCTGGTCCTTGATATAGATAGAGTTTACCCATTTGACCCAGAGAGTATCCTTCTTCTGCATAACCCACAAGACATACTTCCCAACAGCTGCTTTGTTCCACCTTCTCACATCTTTAATCCCTAGGCCTCCCTGCACCCTTGGCTTACATACAGTCTCCCAAGCCACCAGAGCAGGAGAGTAAGAAGCATCTTCTCCTTTCGACAAATAACTTCTACAGACACTCTCAATTTTCTACATAATACTAGAAGGCAGGATAAAAATACGAGCCCAGTAATTGTGCAGGGTACTAAGAACACTCTGAATAAGAACCAATCTACCAGCATAAGATAATCTTCTATTCCCAAGAGCTCTAATTCAATCCACTATTCTGTCCACAAGAATATTACATTCTAAAACAGATAGTTTCCTAGCAGAGATTGACATACCAAGATAAAGGAAGGGAAGTGAACCAATCTTCATCCTAGATATCTCAGAGAACCCTTTCAATAGCCCTGGACTCAACCCATTGCCATATATATTAGACTTCCCCTTGTTCATATGAAGACCTGAAGCAGCTGAAAAAGTATTAAATGCCCTAATCATGATGACCATGGATTGCCAGTCACCTCTACAAAATAATAACAGGTCATCTGCAAAACAGAGATGAGTTAAGTTCATTCTTCGACACAAGGGGTGATGTTTAAACCCCTCCATCTCCTTCACCCTGTTAAGAATTCTGGAAAGGTACTCCATACAAATTGTGAATAACAAAGGAGATAATGGATCCCCTTCTCTAAGTCCCCTTTTCCCACGAAAGAAGCCAAACAATTCACCATTTAGAGCCAAAGAGTAAGTAGGTGTAGTCTCACATTCCATCACAAGATTAGTAAACTGTTGAGGGAAATTAAGAGCCACCATCATACCCCTTAAGAACTCCCATTCTACAGAATCATATGCCTTCTAGAGATCAATTTTCATAATGACTCTAGGAGAGCACACTTTCCTATTATAGAGTTTGGTGAGGTCTTGGCAAATGAGAATATTCTCCACAATGTCTCTCTTTTTAACAAAAGCACTCTGAGTCTTTGAAATAATATCCCCAAGCACTTCACTCAATCTATTACACAGGATTTTAGCAATACATTTATAGATAGTGTTGCAACATGCTATAGGCCTAAACTGAGTTACATACTTAGGCATTTCCACCTTAGAAATCAGAGTAAGGGTGGTATGATTCACCTCTTTCAGAAGTTTACCATGAAGAAAGAAATCTTGCACAGCTCCAGTGACATCCTCCCCAGTGATCTCCTATGTATCCTTAAAGAATTGGCTATTATACCCATCAGGCCCAGGTGCCTTATTACCAGGTATAGAGAACATAGATTTCTTTACTTCATCCACTGTTACTTGCTTGCAAAGAGCTCTATGGTGATCATCATTGAGAATAGGACCAACCTGAACTGTAGCAGAATGAACTTCCTTTACATTATTCTTGGACCCCAGAAGTTTCTTATAAAAGTTTTCAAAGGACTCATTAATACCCTGCAATTGATTCCAGACATTCCCCTCCTCATCTTCAATCTGAAGAACTTTGTTATGGGCTCTTCTCTTTTTAATACTAGAGTGGAAAAAAGCAGTATTATCATCCCCTTCCCTTAACCATTTCACTTTAGCTTTTTGAGCTAGAATATCATATTTAGCATCATCCAGTAATCTATAATTCTCAGAAACCTCCTTTTCAGCCAGCACCAAGGAAAGATTGAGTGGGTCTGCTCTCAAAGCCTTCTGAATACTCTGCAAAGACATCTCCATAATCTGAGCATTCTTCTCCACATCATGAAAGTTCTCATTATTAAGCTATTTCAGGTCAGGCTTCATTTCCTTCAGTTTTCTCACCAATTGAAACATCTTGGTTCCATGAACCCTTCTTCCCCAACTGGTGCTTATAACGTCTTGAAAACCAGGAGCCTTTGCCCACATGTTAAAATATTTGAAAGAAGATTACCTCACCCTATCCTCTCCTTCCAACTGAATTAAACAAGGACAATGGTCATACAACCCTTCAGGCAAAAAATTGGCAAAGGAATCAGGGAACATCAGTAACCATTGGTCATTAATTAAGGCCCTATCAATCCTACTATAAACCCTAGAGTTTACTTCCTTCTTGTTGGTCCAGGTAAAAAATTATCCAAGGGCTTTAATGTCTTCAACTTCACAGAATTGAACACACCTCTGGAATGGAAGAATTTCAGCATTAGTCAGAACAGACCCTACCCTCTCATCACTTTTTAGAACATTACTAAAATCACCACCTATCATCCAAGGGCCATTAGTCACCATATCATATTCCTTCAAACATTCCCACAAACTAACTCTCTCCATAGGCTTATTAAACCCATACACATAAGTAATCCAAAACTGTCTTAAATCCCCTCTCATAGTTACCAAAGCATGTATGGTCTGAGCAGAAACATGCTTAATATTAACCTCAAACACCTGAGGATTCCACAACATCCATATACGGCCACTGCTATGGCTTTGATTATTAGTGCAAATGGTCCAATTATTACAAAAGACATTACTAACATTCAACAAATTTTTCTTTTTAACCCTAGTCTCAATCAACCCAAAAAGATCAATGTTATTCATATGAAGGAATCTTCTAATATCCAACTGCCCTAATATTCCAAAATCCTATTCTACCCATTTTAAGTGTGTTTCTCTACTTCCCTGCCTTCCTGCACCTTTGGCTGAGCAGCTTGAACCACACTCTTTGTTACCATTTCCAGATATGAAATACCCCCTGGAGTATATAAGAGTGAGTGAGTGTCCTGCCTGCTCAATTTAGATGCACTTTGAACAGGAGACACCCTCTGTACCCCTATAACACTCATTTTTGGAGAAGCCTCCACATTCCCAGTAGATTTACTCACCTCTTTCTTCTTCCAGACATAAGTCTTCCTCCCCACAGGCTCCTTCTTCCTACACAATCCAGCATCATGTCCAATCCCTTTACATGTCTGACATTTAAGGGGAAGCCAGTCATACTCCACCTTAACAGTCTTCGTAATCCCTTCTTCATCAAGAAAAGATAGACTCTCTGGGAATACCTGATTAACCTTCACTTTAGTTAATAACCTAGCATACCCCAGGAAATTCTTCTTTTCAGTTGATTCATCTCTCCTTATAACTTTCCCAATCAATCAACCAATCTTATTTAAGCAATTCTTTCCCCAAAACTTCAATTCAAGCCCTACTAGCTTAATCCAAATAGGTAGATATTCCAGGTCAAGCTTAATCAGATCAGTCGTGGGAGTGCATTCCCTAATCACCACTGGCTTATTATCAAACATAATACAACCATTTTGTAAAACCCTTTGTTGAATTTCCTTAGTCTTAAAACGAACTAAGAAAATTCCATTTGGCATTAAAGAAAACTTATCTATCTCTTCTTCCTTCCACATACGCTTAATAAATCCAGATAAAACATTCCATGGCGGGTTAGCACCAACCACATATCCAAACACAGAAAGAGACCAAAACAATATCTCATCCTTAACATCATCACTATTCAATTGAAGAAGAGGTGGTTCCTTTACCTGCTTACTCCCATGTGCTTCCTTCCATGTGCCAGGTTCAGGCGTCACCCCAACCGTCTCCTCCAACGGAGAATCCAGTTCTTCATCAAGGTCTATCGGAGCCAGTGTCTCGTTATTGAATTCCAGAGCCCTTGCCTTCTTACCCAGATTACCCACCTCCAAAATTTTTCCATCCAATTTAGTGCTTTCATTATCAGACAGAGTATTAGTTGTAATAGGAGAAAGATTGTTATTATTATGTTTTTTATTATTTTAGATTAGGTTTTTTTGCTCTAGTCATGTTGTAGATCCCCAAATTGATTTCCTGAATTTTAGAGAATCCTCTATCTTCTTTCTCTCTCTAGAATCATGTTGGTCTTCTATTAAAATAACACACATTATCTTAACTTATTATTAGCTAGATAATAAGTAAGACATTATACTACTAATATTATTGTATTACTACACTAGTAATATGGTATGAATATTAGTTTGCATGTTAGTTTTAGAGAGTTGTTGAGTTAGAAAGAGAAGTAAGAAATAAGCTTATATAATGAAGTGAAGTAGTGATCAAATAAGAAGAACCATTGTCCTTAAATAATGGCCTTTGGCCGGATCCCATGAGCTCAAAATGAGCCTTATTTTGCTTATTTTAATTCTCATGCAAATAGGTAGTGTGTAGGATTATACATGATCATGTTCATTTGTCATAATCATGTGTTCTAGTGTGTATAAAAAAAAACCATCATTATGTTTTCCACTACAATGTTTCGGTCCACATGGTAAAAAGTAGTCCATTTTGATTTTTGATATTTGTCCGACAAATACTTATTAATCATATGCTTAATTATCTTATATAATTAAGTGTTAATTTGATCATATAATAATTATATGACTCAACTATATACTTAACTTTTAAGTGATATTTTACCATCATATCAATCATATGCTTAATTATCTTATATAATTAAGTGATATTTTACCTCTACCTCAAAATATATGCATAACCTCAACTAATTTAATGAATTAACGATTAATCATTAAATTATATCTTATTTAATCGTATTAAAATAAGACGTAAAATTTATTCAGTCAGTTATCGTATAATTAACTAATAAACTTAAGTGGAATGATTTCCTATCTCAATTTCCAATAAATAACTCTCGTAACTAAACGTACATATCAAATATATGTAATGCCCTAATTAAACTGTATCGTATACAAATAATTAGTATTCTATTTGGGTCTCATCCTATAGGTGTGACCTAAAGGGATCAGTTGATCACCGCCGTCATACGACAATAACGTCAAACTCTAGTCAGCCGAGCATTACTGATTTACGTTAATCAACTGACGTGGAGCAGCAAAAAATACTAATCATGCCACGTATATTTTGATCGGTTGTGTCGCAGTAGGGATCGATCCTCACTTATACAAAAATACTAATCATGCCACGTATACAAAAATAATTATCCACACTTAGGCTAACAACAAAAAGAATGTAATTAGGGAAGTAGGGATCGATCCTCAGGGAGTACGTGTTAACTATGAATTGCTATGGAGTGATTTTTATTTATGTTCGATTTATTTGCGGTGATTATCTAAACTACTTACATGAAATAAAATGACAAATATACAATGACGATATTTAAATGACAAGTATGGAAATTGCGATAAAAATAAATCTAATCAAATTGACGGAAAGGAAGGTGACGATAATTAAATCTAACTAAGAACCATAATTAAAATCACATTATTGAAAAGCTACCTAACTACAATAATAGAAAAATAATAAACAAACAAATGACAATAAAATAAACTATCTAAGAACGGAAATAAAATGACGGTAAAATAAACTAACTAAAACGGTAAAATAAACTATGTAATCAAACTGATATAGAGAATTAGAAATTCATGTCAAATGATTTAAAAGCTTTATTTATACCAATATTAGAATTACTACGATTGTCTAAGCCTTGTAGCGGTATATTCCTCTCGGATTCGTACCGACTTTTTAATGGGTCTTAACGTCCTTTCAGCCTGGTTAGGTCACTAAACCCCTATTGGTAGTCCTAATTCCCATCCCAACTCTCGTTTCTAAGACGGAAATTGACTAATACAAACAATTGTTTATGGCCACTAAACAAAGTTATAGAATTTGACACAACCAAAGGAAGAAACAAACTAGATGGTTCTATTGGTATCGATTCTTCTTTTAATTCATTTTAACTAGCAAATCATTTCAGTATTTAAATTTTATTTATTATATTTACATAATGATAATCTTACACTACTAGATTTAATTTATGTGATTAAATAAATTAAGAGGAAAATGATAAGCAAAATTAAACTACGAAATAAAAGTACTAAAATGATTAAGGTGATCAAGATTATATTAGTAATGATTCTAATGATGAATTTTATGATGATTATTATATGATTAGGCAAAATAAAATATGACATATTAAACGATATTTTGGTTTCAACTAGATTACTTTTATATGGATTTCCTACCAACAATAATATAAAAACAAGACTAATGAGATTATAGTTCATGATGTCGGAAATTGCATAAATAAAGGATAGAAGATTACCGAGATTGGAATGCAAATTATGTAAGGAAGAAAGCAAAGAACAAATATTCAACCCAATAAAATGACAAATGCTTATAAAAACACTAGAGAAATACTTAAGATTGCATAAACTATAATCTAAAACTTGTATGTAAATGTGTTGTATTATTCTAAATTGTATGCTAATTGTAAGTTCTAAGTTGTTGTAAGTTGTTGTGTTGTGTGCTTAGGTTTATATAGGGCTGCAAGGATGCTGTGTTTCGTCCAAATTCATACCCTAGACAAAGCCATAAAGCACTCCATTAAACCTTGGTAGAAGAAGAGCCAAGAGACGTTCATCAGCAGACATACCCGATCAGGTATGTGGTAATCCGATCGGGTATGTAACCCTGATGAATTTTTCCGTCTCTTCCAATTTCGTCTTTGGGCACGGAATCCTATGCCTTGGTCTTGGTCAATGCAACACGTAATTGGGCATGGGCTAATCTTCCTTTGACTTGGGTTGATGTTTTCCTTTGAGAAACAAAGTCAAAGTCCAAGATGAATCCACTTGAGGAAGGATGTAGCGGAATCATAGTTAAGTCGTGAAATTGCTATCATCGGTTCCTCATAAACTCGTATTCTAGTGCCTTTGCTCCATAAAGTAAGAAATTATAGCAAAACCGCTTCATTTCCTATAAAACGAGACAAAGCACGCAAAACAACTAGAATAGCAATATTAGCTCGTTAATCACTTAACAAAGTGCACAAATCGTATAGAAATCGAGCTAAAACGGGGGATAAATTAGTACAAAATATCGCTTATCAAACTCCCCCAAGCTAAACCCTTGCTTGTCCTCGAGCAAACATAACAATCATAACCAGGACAAGGGTAGCAAACAATGATCAATCTATCATCCAAATCTAAAAAATAAGCTCTTAACAAGTAGATGAATCATAAACCCGAAACAATAAGGGCAAAGGAAAGTGTGAATCATGGTTGAGATTTACATAACGGCGCAGCATAAGGAACATCAAATAGACTTTTCGGCTCTTGCATGATCTTTTGACAATGGACTCTCACGGTGCACTCAACACTCAAATTTTTATATAAATCAAGGAAATATTATTTTATATTTGAGTGGCACTCTCCTATCTACGACTCATGAGAATGCGCCCGCAATCTAATATAGTAAGCATTCCAAAACTACAAGTCAAAACAATCATGAAAAGCATAGAAAGAAGCCAAAAGCAAGAAGAAGGCTATGGGAGATGGTTAACCAAGTGGACAAGTGAATTATGGTAATGTGGAGCTATGGTCAAGCTAGCAACATACCAATTATGAAAGGATTCTCAATCAAAACTCGGAACCATTCCCAAGAAAATAAAACTAAGCCAAAAATAGCAAATTGGCTTATACTCATGGCAACACAAGAGTGAATTTCCCAACTTTTTGAATTTCAGATCATGGAAATAACACTCACAACTTCTTCTTCTTTTCATAAACCAATTTTTCAATACATGCTTCTTTGGCACGGCAATCAGTAATTCCGTCCAACAAAGATCACTTTGACATAACTTGAACAATATCCCAAATGAGCACCCAAACACAAACGGTATAGCTACTAACTTAACAAGGTAGGCAATATTTTTACATGTAGCTAATGAAATGTGAAACGATGTGAAAAGGGGCTAAATTTAGGCAATGGATTCAAAGTGAATGGCTTCAAATGCTTTTTAAATCATGAATGTAATGCTCACTAGAAATGGAATGAAAACCATACTTGTGCGTTTTTCATGTGACGCAAATCATAAGGAGAAACTACACACACCTAATTGGGATCGGGTATAGATGTACCGATCTCTGGCGGCTCTACCTTATCGTATATGTAGTTTGCCAAAGTCAAGATCAAGCCTAATAAGTCTAAAATCAATCCCTCGCCCACTGTGTACAAGACATCCCCATGAATGCACAATTCCTCATAGCATAATGAAACATCAGCTTATAAAAACTATAAATTGAGAAATGTAAGATGGAAATGATCTTTTCTTGTTGTCTTTTTTTGATTTTTTTTTTTGATTTTTGATTTTCAAAATGATAAAAACAAACAAAGAAAAAATAAACTAAAAATAAACTAATAAAATTAGAAGAAAATAAGCTAATGAGAAAAGTAAAATCTAAATGCAATCCCAAATGCAGTAAGTCCTAAATGCAAATACTACCCCAAGCTAAAACTTCACATTGTCCTCAATGTGCATGCAATTATAATAGAAGCAAACCGAGAAACGGTTGGTAGCTGGAGTGTAAACTACTAAGGGTTGCTGGAGTGTAAACTACTTAGGGTCTCAGTCCAAGTGAACTCTCCCTTCTTCATACATTCAATGAGGGGTGCTGCAATGGTGCTGAAGTTCTTAATAAATCTTCTGTAGAAAGATGATAAGCCATGAAACCCTCTTACTTCTGTGATATTCCTAGGAACAGGCCAAGACTGAACAGCATTGATCTTGTCTTGATCCACTGAAATGCCTCTACCAGACACCACATATCCTAGAAACTTAACTTCCTCAGTCATAAAGGTGCATTTCTCAAGCTTCCCAAAGAGTTTACTCTCCTTAAGTATCTCAAACACAGTCTCAAGATGCCTCAAATGATCATCCTTTCTCTTGTTGTAGATGAGAATATGATCAAAGTATACTACCACAAATTTCCCTAGACAAGGCCTAAGCACTTCTGTCATTAATCTCATGAAGGTACTTGGGGCATTTGACAGACCAAAAGGCATGACAAGCCACTCATAGAGGCCATGCTTTATTTTGAAGGCTATCTTCCACTTATCTACTTCCCTGATCCTCAATTGATGGTAACCTTGCCTCAAATCAATCTAAGAAAAGAATCTTGAGCCACTCAGCTCATCCAACATGTCATCAAGCCTAGGTATAGGGAACCTGTACTTTACTGTGATGTTATTGATAGCCCTGCTATCTATGCACATCCTCCAAGTCCCATCCTTCTTAGGAACCAATAATGCAGGCACAACACATGGACTTAAGGACTCCCTTACAAACCCTTAACTCATCAACTCTCCAACTTGTTTTTGCAGCTCTTGTGTAGCCTTAGGATCACATCTATATGCTGGTCTATTAGGTAGTACAGACCCTGGCACAAGGTCTATCTGATGTTCAATTCCTCTCAAAGGGGGTAAGCCATCAGGAAGTTCCTCTGGGAACACTTCCTTGAATTGATCAATGAGGGGTTTAACTTCTGCAGGGATTACCTTAGACTCCCCTTCTTGAACTTCCTTTGATAGCAGCATCAATACAGGTTGCTCTTCACTACATTCTTTGACCATAGCTGATTCAGACAGAAACACGACTCCACTAAAGTCTTCAGCCATACTGGGACTCCCATAACTCTTCTGATGTGGTGGCAAGGGGGCTAATGTAACCTTCCTGCTCCCATGCTTGAAGGAATAGGTGTTGCTTCTTCCTTGGTGTATGGAGCTTTTATCAAACTCCCATGATCTTCCTAATAATAAGTGACAGGCATCCATTGGAACCACATCACACAGTACTTCATCTTTGTACACACTTCCAATGGAGAATGGGACCATACATTGCTTATCCACCTTAACCTCTGCTCCATTACTCAACCATCTCAACTTATAGGGGTGAGGGTGCTCTTGAGTGCTTAACTTCAGCTTGTCAACCATAGTAACAGAGGCCACATTGGTACAACTACCTCCATCTATAATAAGGTTACAAACCCTCCCTTGTATGGTACATCTGCTCCTGAAAATGAGGGACCTTTGATCCTCCTCTAAAGGTATCTGTTGTGAATGCATTACTCTCCATAGAACCAAGCTGTGGCCTGTGTTAGGGAGTGCCACTATTGCCTCCTGACTAGGCTCTTCTTCCTCATTCACCAATTCTTCAACCTCAGGTTCATCCCTCTCATACTCAACTAGACCTTCTTTTTCCCAAGTCGCAACCTCCATTATAGTTAAGGTCTTCTTAGAAGGGCAATCCTTCCTGAAATGTCCATAACCCTGACATTGGAAGCACCTAATTCTGTTCTCAGTCAATGAAGTGATTGGCTTCTGACCCATGATGCCCTTTCCCTTGTCTAAGGTAGGTGGGGGTGCTGTCTTAGGGGTATAAATGTTCCTCAACCCATTGTAAGGTCTGGTTTGAAAAGATCTAACAGGTTTTGGTGTAACAGACTTAGTCTTTCCTATCTTTTCAATTCTCAGAGATAAGTTAACAACATCATCAAATGACCACAGAGGTTGCATCCTAACCTTGTTAGCAATGCTCTTATCTAGACCCTCTAAGTACCTAGCAATCCATTGCTCAGGTTTCTCATTTATGTCACACTGCAAGGTAAGCTGTTCAAACTCTCTCAAATAGGACTCAACAGGTTTATCCCCTTGTTTCAACTTAGACAACTTAATAAACAGATCCTGGCTGTAATCCTTAGCAACAAACTTGTCTAGCAGTTTCTTTTTCAGTTTAGTCCAAGACTTGATGGGTTCTTTTCCCTTCCCTAGCCCTTAAACCTTTCATGGTTTCATACCAAAGAGAAGCATACCCTTTCAGTTTAAGGATGGCTACTTTAAAAGATTTAGAATCATTATATCCTTTGTACTCAAAGATTCTTTCTACTTCTCTTAACCATTCTAACAAATCATCAGGATTAAGACTACCAGAAAACTCAGGGATGTCTACCTTAAGATGCTTGTCTATGTGCCTGTGGATGGAAGCTCTGCTCCTTGTTGAGTCATCTGAGTCTGGATACTCTTCATCATCAGGTGGCCTTCCTCTGCCTCCTCCTTGGCCTCTTCCACGTCCTGTGCCTCTTCCTCCTATGGCAAGATTGCCATCAAGAGCCTCATTCACAGCCCTTGTGATTTGTGTGACAGTTCTGGTTATGCCTTCTACCATAGTATCTAAGTTGGTGATTCTCTCTTCACTCATTGGGTTGTTTTTGTGTTTTTTTAAATGTAGTTAAGGAAAATGAACTCACTAAGACTCTCAACCAAAGCTCTGATAACCAATTTGGAGTGTAAACTACTAAGGGTTGCAAGTTTAAGGGGTGCTTGCTTAGGCTTACTCAAACTGAGAACAATTTTAAGCAGAAATGGATGTTGTTTTAGAGAGGGTGAGTTGTTTTAACTGAAATCTCAAGGATATGACTTAGAGAAACTTCCCTACAGCATGGCACAAGAGAAGGGACTTAAGACTAGTTTCTGAGACAGGTTTAAAGTGTTACAGCAATGCACAAACACCCTAGACTAGACTCAAACAGCAAGCAAGCTAGTCACAGCAAGGCACAGACTTAACTTGACTCACAAAGCAATACACTGATCAGACACCTTGAAGATGTATCTGGCTTGACTGAAACTACTGCACTTAGCACAAGTTTGAAAGATTTGAGAGGTTTCTCAAGCTAATTCATTCATAAAAGTCTGATTAAAACAACATACAAAGACCTCCTTATATAGGGAGGCTGATATCTTGTGAACCATTGGATGTACAGGCCATCCAAGGGCCAACTTAGGACTTAAACTACTACAACAGACACTAATTAAGAGCCTCACAATAGGACGAGCTTAAGAACTATAAAGTACAGACACAAAAGCATAAAAAACAGACTGAGGCAAAAGTAATAAAGCAGCTTTTGGATTTTTCCTGAAATGGAAATCTGTTGTTCTTGTTGTCTTGCTGCTTTGCTCTGGATGTTTTGTTGCTCCTTGGGACTCTCTACTCTTATTAGTACTTAGATAAACCTGCCTTGGACGAGGACAAGTTGACTTAAACAAAAGCAAACCACATCTGGACTTGTACCATCTCTGCTTTGATGTTCATTGGACTCTAGCTTGGGCTGCTTGTTTCTTGAGTTTTTGCTAGACTTCAAAAAGGATTATCCTGGACAAACTTGTTGATTAATGGGTTGGCTTGATGGTAGGCCATGGTGGGGGTGGCTGGGATGCTCTGGTGTACCTCCTTGGTGCTGGGTTTGCTAACTGGTCTGCTGAGCTCTGACTAGCATTGTTTCTGGCTTGTGTGGGGAATGTAGACTGAATTGGACCTTGGCATGGTTTGGTAAGCCCTGGACTATATTCCTCAATATCTTGGCTTGGTTTGGCTTGAAGTTGGCTTGCCATGGCTTGTTGTTTAGACCTTGTGACTCGAGGTTCCATCTGAGGGGGTCTTGGGGTCAGGCTTGTCTGGCTTAAGGCTTCATCATCAAGGCCCCTTGGGTGAGCTCCTGCTGCAGCCTTCTCAGGTTGAAAAGGGCTTGACCTTAAGCATGTGTCTTCCTCTCCCTCAGAGTCTTCATAGAAGGGACTAAGATCTCCAACATTGAATGTCCCATGAACTGCATATTCTCCTGGTAGATCAATTCTATAGGCATTAAGACCTATCTTCTCTATGACTTGAAAAGGACCATCTGCTCTTGGCTCTAGCTTATTCTTTCTTTTGGAAGGGAACCTTTCTTTCCTTAGGTTAATCCACACTAAATCTCCTGGGGCAAAGTCTTTCTTGACCTTAGGAACCTTGGCATTCTTCTTGTATAGGTCATTGGTTCTCTCAATTTGTTTTCTGACTGATTCATGGAGTTTTAGCATTTGCTCCACCCTCTTCTTGGCATCATAGTGGATCTCTGACCTGCACACATTAGACAAATTCAAAGTCATTAAGGGGTTAGTACCATAGACCACTTCAAAGGGGGAGTGGCAGGTGGCTGCTGATGGAACTCTATTGAAAGAGAACTCTGCTTGAGCCAACTTTAAATCCCAATCTTTGAGAGATTTGCTGACTATACACCTCAAGATCCTTCCCAAGGTCTTGTTGGTCACCTCAGTTTGTCCATCTGTTTGAGGATGATGGGAGGTACTAAACAACAACCTGGTATTAAGCAGCTTCCACAATGTTCTCCGGAAATGACTCATAAACTTTGTGTCTCTGTCAGATACAATGGTTCTAGGAACTCCATGTAACCTTACCACCTCATCAAGATATAGCTCTGCCATACTCAAAGCATCCTCAGTTTTCTTACAGACAATGAAATGTGCCATCTTGCTGAACCTATCCACAACTACCATGATAGAATCTTTCCCTCTTGCTGTTCTAGGTAATGCTACTATGAAATCCAAACTTACATCTTCCCAAGGCCTACATGGGACTGGTAGAGGAGTGTAAGGCCCTGCTTGAAATGAACTCTTGGCCTTTTGACAAACTCCACACCTCCTGAGCACTATTTGGACCTCTCCCATCATCTTAGGCCAGTAAAACTAATCCTGCAGTATGTCCACAGTCTTCTGAACCCCAAAGTGTCCTCCCAGGCCACTTCCATGCACTTCCTTGATCAATAGACTCCTATAAGAACCTCTGGGAACACAGAGCTTGTTTCCTTTGAACAGGAATCCATTTTGTAGAGTGTAGGGTAAATCAATGGTCCTTGTACCCTCTTTCTGTGCTAACCAATTCTCTGCAAAGTCTGGATCTTCCTGATACATATCCTTCATGAATTCAAATCCAAGAACCCTTTGCTCCATGGTTGATAGAAGAGTGTATCTTCTAGACAATGCATCAGCCACCACATTTTGTTTTCCTTCTTTGTATTTGCTAGAAAAGGTGAATGACTGGAGGAACTCCACCCATTTAGCATGCCTGTGATTGAGCTTATGCTGGCCTCCTATGTACGTCAATGCCTCATGATCACAGTGTAAGACAAAAGGCTTGGGCTTTAGGTTATGAATCCAATGCCTTAGAGCCCTGACAAGAGCATAGAACTCTTTATCATATGTAGAATAGTTCAGCTTGGCACCACTTAGCTTTTCACTAAAGTAGGCTACAGGTTTCTTCTCTTGGATGAGGACAGCTCCAATTCCCACTCCACTTGCATCACATTCAACTTCAAATAGGCAATTAAAGTCTGGTAACCTGAGGATAGGGGCACTGCACAAGAGTTTCTTCATGTATTTGAAAGCCTGCAAAGCATTTTCAGTCCAAGTGAACTCTCCCTTCTTCATACATTCAGTGAGGGGTGCTGCAATGGTGCTGAAGTTCTTAATAAATCTTCTGTAGAAAGATGCTAAGCCATGAAACCCTCTTACTTCTGTGATATACCTAGGAACAGGCCAAGACTGAACAACAATGATCTTGTCTTGATCCACTGAAATGCCTCTACCAGACACCACATATCCTAGAAACTTAACTTCCTCAGTCATAAAGGTGCATTTCTCAAGCTTCCCAAAGAGTTTACTCTCCTTAAGTATCTCAAACACAGTCTCAAGATGCCTCAAATGATCATCCTTTCTCTTGCTGTAGATGAGAATATCATCAAAGTATACTACAACAAATTTCCCTAGACAAGGCCTAAGCACTTCTGTCATTAATCTCATGAAGGTACTTGGGGCATTTGACAGACCAAAAGGCATGACAAGCCACTCATAGAGGCCATGCTTTGTTTTGAAGGCTGTCTTCCACTCATCTCCTTCCCTGATCCTCAATTGATGGTAACCTTGCCTCAAATCAATCTTAGAAAAGAATCTTGAGCCACACAGCTCATCCAACATGTCATCAAGCCTAGGTATAGGGAACCTGTACTTGACTGTGATGTTATTGATAGCCCTGCTATCTATGCACATCCTCCAAATCCCATCCTTCTTAGGAACCAATAATGCAGGCACAGCACATGGACTTAAGGACTCCCTTACAAACCCTTTACTCATCAACTCTCCAACTTGTTTTTGCAGCTCTTGTGTAGCTTTAGGATCACATCTATATGCTGGTCTATTAGGTAGTACAGACCCTGGCACAAGGTCTATCTGATGTTCAATTCCTCTCAAAGGGGGTAAGCCATCAGGAAGTTCCTCTGGGAACACTTCCTTGAATTGATCAATGAGGGGTTTAACTTCTGCAGGGATTACCTTAGACTCCTTTTCCTGAACTTCCTTTGATAGCAGCTTCAATACAGGTTGCTCTTCACTACATTCTTTGACCATTGCTGATTCAGACAGAAACAAGACTCCACTAAAGTCTTCAGCCATACTGGGACTCCCATAACTATTCTGATGTGGTGGCAAGGGGGCTAATGTAACCTTTCTGCTCCCACGCTTGAAGGAATAGGTGTTGCTTCTTCCTTGGTGTATGGAGCTTTTATCAAACTCCCATGGTCTTCCTAATAATAAGTGACAAGCATCCATTGGAACCACATCACACAGTACTTCATCTTTGTACACACTTCCAATGAAGAATGGGACCATACATTGCTTATCCACCTTATCCACCTTAACCTCTGCTCCCTTACTCAGCCATCTCAACTTATAGGGGTAAGGGTGCTCTTGAGTGCTTAACTTCAGCTTGTCAACCATAGTAATAGAGGCCACATTGGTACAACTACCTCCATCTATAATAAGGTTACAAACCCTCCCTTGTATGGTACATCTGCTCTTGAAAATGAGGGACCTTTGATCCTCCTCCAAAGGTATCTGTTGTGAATGCATTACTCTCCATAGAACCAAGATGTGGCCTGTGTCAGGGAATGCCACTATTGCCTCCTGACTAGGCTCTTCCTCCTCACTCACCAATTCTTCAACCTCAGGTTCATCCCTCTCATACTCAACTAGACCTTCTTTTTCCCAAGTCTCAACCTCCATTATAGTTAAGGTCTTCTTAGCTGGGCAATCCTTCTTGAAATGTCCATAACCCTGACATTGGAAGCACCTAATTCTGTTCTTAGTCAATGAAGTGCTTGACTTCTGACCCATGATGCCCTTTCCCTTGTCTAAGGTAGGTGGGGGTGCTGTCTTAGGGGTATCAATGTTCCTCAACCCATTGTAAGGTCTGGTTTGAAAAGATCTAACAGGTTTTGGTGTAACAGACTTAGTCTTTCCTATCTTTTCAATTCTCAGAGATAAGTTAACAACATCATCAAATGACCACAGAGGTTGCATCCTAACCTTGTTAGCAATGCTCTTATCTAGACCCTCTAAGTACCTAGCAATCCTTTGCTTAGGTTTCTCATTTATGTCACACTGCAAGGTAAGCTGTTCAAACTCTCTCAAATAGGACTCAACAGGTTTATCCCCTTGTTTCAACTTAGACAACTTAATAAACAGATCCTGGCTGTAATCCTTAGCAACAAACTTGTCTAGCAGTTTCTTTTTCAGTTTAGTCCAAGACTTGATGGGTTCTTTTCCCTTCCCTAGCCCTTAAACCTTTCATGGTTTCATACCAAAGAGAAGCATACCCTTTCAGTTTAAGGATGGCTACTTTAAAAGATTTAGAATCATTATATCCTTTGTACTCAAAGATTCTTTCTACTTCTCTTAACCATTCTAACAAATCATCAGGATTAAGACTACCAGAAAACTCAGGGATGTCTACCTTAAGATGCTTGTCTATGTGCCTGTGGATGGAAGCTCTGCTCCTTGTTGAGTCATCTGAGTCTGGATACTCTTCATCATCAGGTGGCCTTCCTCTGCCTCCTCCTGGGCCTCTTCCACGTCCTATGCCTCTTCCTCCTATGGCAAGATTGCCATCAAGAACCTCATTCACATCCCTTGTGAGTTGTGTGACAGTTCTGGTTATGCCTTCTACCATAGTATCTAAGTTTGTGATTCTCTCTTCACTCATTGGGTTGTTTTTGTGTTTTTTTAAATGTAGTTAGGGAAACTGAACTCACTAAGACTCTCAACCAAAGCTCTGATAACCAATTTGGAGTGAAAACTACTAAGGGTTGCAAGTTTAAGGGGTGCTTGCTTAGGCTTACTCAAACTGAGAACAATTTCAAGCAGAAATGGATGTTGTTTTAAAGAGGGTGAGTTGTTTTAACTGAAAACTCAAGGATATGACTTAGAGAAACTTCCTTACAGCATGGCACAAGAGAAGGGACTCAAGACTAGTTTCTGAGACAGGTTTAAAGTGTTACAGCAATGCACAAACACCCTAGACTAGACTCAAACAGCAAGCAAGCTAGTCACAGCAAGGCACAGACTTAACTTGACTCACAAAGCAAGACACTGATCAGACACCTTGAAGATGTATCAGGATTGACTCAAACTACAGCACTTAGCACAAGTTTGAAAGATTTGAGAGGTTTCTCAAGCTTATTCATTCATAAAAGTCTGAAACATCATACAAAGACCTCCTTATATATGGAGGCTGATATCTTGTGAACCATTCGATGTACTGGCCATTCAAGGGCCAACTTAGGACTTTAACTACTACAACAGACACTAATTAAGAGCCTCACAATAGGACGAGCTTAACAACTATAAAGTACAGACACAAAAGCATAAAAAACAGACTGATGCAAAAGTAATAAAGCAGCTTTTGGATTTTTTCTGAAATGGAAATCTGTTGTTCTTGTTGTCTTGCTGCTTTGCTCTGGATGTTTTGTTGCTCCTTGGGACTCTCTACTCTTATTAGGACTTAGATAAACCTGCCTTGGACGAGGACAAGTTGACTTAAACAAAAGGAAACCAAATCTGGACTTGTACCTTCTCTGCTTTGATGTTCATTGGACTCTAGCTTGGGCTGCTTGTTACTTGAGTTTTTGCTAGACTTCAAAAAGGATTATCCTGGACAAACTTGTTGATTAATGGTTTGGCTTGATGGTAGGCCATGGTGGGGGTGGCTGGGATGCTCTGGTGTACCTCCTTGGTGCTGGGTTTGCTAACTGGTCTGCTGAGCTCTGACTAGCATTGTTTCTGGCTTGTGTGGGGAATGTAGACTGAATTGGACCTTGGCATGGTTTGGTAAGCCCTGGACTATCTTCCTCAATATCTTGGCTTGGTTTGGCTTGAAGTTGGCTTGCCTTGGCTTGTTGTTTAGACCTTGTGACTCGAGCTTCCATCTGAGGGGCTCTTGGGGTCAGGCTTGTGGCTTGATCATCAAGGCCCCTTGGGTGAGCTCATGCTGCAGTAGCACATAGAACAGAGAAATAAAATGAAATTCTAATGGGAAAAGAAAAGCTTGTCGTCAAGCTAGTATAGAACAGAGAAACAAAATGCTAAAAATAAAAGAAAGAAAGAAAAGCTTACAAAATGTTTAGCCTCCCCCAAGCTAGTATAGACAAGGGGAGCTTGTCGTCATCTCATCTCTGAAGGAGGCGGCTCGGATGCGGATCCAGAAGCATCTGTGTAGTAGGTGTCATCTGCAGAATAATAACTACTACTAGAAGTAACGATCCCGGTAGGGTTGCTGGCTCCAAAGGACAGGTACTCATCTACTTGGAGACCACTAAAATCACCTCTATAACCTCCAAAACTCTCGACGCCATAGTCAGTACCACAGTAATCAGGTCCGTTCTGCTTCATACCTGCATCAAAAGCAGTACCATACCCCCCTGTTGGAGCCAGTGTCCTCCACAGTTAGTGCAATAACATAAATAAATCTCTGTAGGTTCACAGGGTATACTTTGTATAATAATAAGTTGATTAACGTTTATCAATAACGGTTGGCTCGCTAGAAGTTTGACGTTATTGTCATTTTATTATGGCGGTGATCAACTGGTCCCTATAAGTCACACCTATAGGATGTGTCTGAGAGATGTGATTATATGAATAATATAGTCATATTGATGCCTTATACGACTAAAAGGTTAGTCGATGTATTTGACTAAAAGGTTAGTCAAAAATGATGATGATAGACGGATTAAACTGTTAATTCGTAAATTGAATATAAACTGTTATATTTAATTAATGTAAATAATGTTAGCTTAAACGAACTAATCAGTTAATTCGTGATTAAATATAAACCGTTATATTTAATTAAGCAAATGTATTACTCGTAATAATTATTGTAAATGTTGTCAGACATGTATTAATAAATCGACTGCAAAAGGTTGAGTGGACTTATTAATAAGATGACGATATTAGTGACGATAATTATAATAATACAATGGATGTTATTTACTAGGTGTGACCGAAAAATATGAAACAATAAATGGATATATCTACTCGGTCCAAATGGGTTTGGATAGTATCCTAATTGCAATTTCTTATTTTAGGAAAACCTAGCTAGTATGATTAAGAGAGAATAAAAAGAAAAAAAAATACCTAGGGTTTTGAGCTGAGTGTGACGGCACAAACACAAAAAGAACTAGGGTGATTTCTCTCTCAATTTTTCTCTCTAGATCTATCATCAAATCTCACATAAAATTAGCGGTAATTTTGTATAATCGTTCTAGCACGATTAAGGCATATCAAGGAGCATTTTGGGTGCAACTAGTAGGAGATATCATACTTTTGATATTGTTCTTAAGCCAATTTGCAAGGACCAAAGGTTGATTTTTATCTCTTATTTATATCGTTATTTTCATATATGACTCGTTATTTCGTATCTTATAATTTTGTTATAATCCCGAAATTTAGAGGTGAAATATACAGATATTTTACCACACCCCCTTCGGGCCAAGTATAGAAAGACGGGTGGGGGCCCTCAAGTCTAATCACACCTTGCCTCGCTAAGTGATCATAAATGGGGTGCAGAGCAAGCTGCTGTCGGACTGGATTCTATTAATGGACAAGGTCAAGGCTTGAAACATGGCAGTCACGTCGCCCGTAGCATGGGTCGACTGAGAGGATGATCCTACCTCAGGGCGGCGGGATCTAATCCGAACAGGGGGGTCATCGGGGGTAATATCCCCAACAGGAAGAAAATAAGTAGGACGGGGTAAGATGGCCTCACCCTCCTGAAGTAGAGAACGCTGCCCAAGTAATGGAATCTGGTTCACCTCAGCGGTCAACTTGACCGAATCACGGCCAGCTATCCTCCAGATCATATGGGGGTGAGAGACAGGAAACCAATTAAGCTGCACAAAATAATCATAATCCAACCCATTTCCCATCTCGGTGGGAGGTGTAGTCAATGCCTGGAGGTCAGTGGTGGCTTGGTTAAAACGACAAACTCGCGTAGCGAGGCGAGCGATAAGGCCTCCATAAACAATGCCAGTGTTCTTTGGATTAGTAGCTTTAGTCAATTGAACAGCAAAATGCTAATCGACCATGGTTCATCACCATTTACCTTGAAGAACCCTCCTAAAATATCTAACTCTACCCGTCTCACCAAATGTGGCTCAGCACGACCCAAGAAGGTCCATCCCATGAATCTTTGCCAGATTCTAATTGCGGGATGATGGATGTGTTGGTGTGTGATATGGTCCCAACGAGAGACACGATAAGTAGAAATGGTGTTCCAAACATGGCTAATATCATAGCTCTCGAGAGGTGAGGTAACAGTATCCTTATAGATGAGACCGAATTGGTTAGCAAAGGTCTCTAAGTCCATACTATAGTCATTGTTGAACAATCGAAACCGAACTTGAGGAATAGAGCCTTTTTGCCTAGATCTTTGCAACTCAAATGAACTCAAGAATTCAAGGGTCAACTTGGGGTAGGTTTTATAATTAAAGTTCATACTAGTAGTCATCCCTAGACCCCTAAATAATACATTGACATGCTTATGAAGATCCATGTTCTTTAAAGAAGAAATATCTAGGAATATGGTAGCTCTCATACCTTTGCTCTTGATAATAAACCAACTTTGCCATTGCTTGGTTGAACTAAACTCCACATCCGGAAAATCGGGATGATGCATAGCACCTTGTCTTTCTTGATTTTCGGTTTGATTTTAGGCTTCTAGCATTTGTACGTCTTCTTCACGGGCTCTACTACCTGCCCCTTGGTTGGTAGTTTTTCCCTCTTTGATCTCCTAAGATTTGGGTTAGGTGCCATTTGCTACAAGAAACTAGTATTAGAACACTTCATCATAAACACAAATTGATAGGATAAGTGTTAGAATACTAGGCTTTTAAGCACAAATTCAAGCATAATTACATAAGTGAGACATTATCATGTTACTTTTGAGCACAAATGGATGTTTTTAAGCATAACAATATTTCACTTAGATTTTGAGCAACATTACACTCGAATCTTGAGTTTGGGCACTACTTAAAGGTACTAATGCTAAAATAACACAATAAGAGCATAAGTTCAAAGTATAAAGCATGGATTCAAGCATTATACTACCATTAAGCATGAGTTTTTATCATAAAGTAGAGATGAGTATTCTAATTGGCATATGAGCATTCAAATCATAGTAAGAATGCTAATTAATCACTAACATTCACTCTATAACATGTAAGAAGCATTAGAAATCCAATTTAAACAAGTTTTTCAAGTAAAATCAAAAACCCCCAAATTTGGGTTAGGGTTTGTTCATGTTGGATTTCTGAAAAATAGAGAGATTGAAGTAACTAAAGTAGAATTAACTTACTTGATAATGCTTAGATGTTGCCTTGGATGAACTATGATGACAAATTTTTGTAAGAAATGACTAAGAAATGAAGGTTTTTGAGAAATTTTGAGCTTTGAAGATGGAGAACACGGGATAGTAGCAGCAAAGCAAGGGTAGCAAGTTGATTTTATAGAATAAAATAGGACAAAACACGAAACAGCACACTAACCCGATCGGGTATACCTGAATCCGATCGGGTATGTTCGCTGGTCCGGATTTTGTTCCTTTTTTCGTTGTTACTTGCTCTTAACTTTTGTCTATGGCCTTGAACATGCTAACTAACCTTAATGGACTTGGCAACATGGGCCAAGAGAAGCTCCTTTTCATCTCAATAGGTCCTCCAGTTCCAAGTACGAAAAATTATGAACTGAGCATTCATTTCTAAAAATGTAAATAGCAAGTAAAATGAAAATTGTTTCCTAGCTATTACAACCCAAAAATCCAAAAAGAGTGTCCAAATAAAATAGTCCAAAACAAAAACATTGTCTATCGAGTGGAATAAGGAATGCATAAAAAGAAAGTAAAGAGAGAAAGACGGGTTGCCTCCCGACAAGCGCAGTTTTAAGTCATGCTAGACTTTGAATTTCTATCCCTCCTTAAGCCTTGTGAAGAGATATGGGCTCTTTTGTAGCTTGATTTCATCCTTGAACTTTTCATTTACCTTTGTCAACACCCATGGCAACCTAATCCAAATACACTTCCGAAGCTTTGAATGCTTCGAGGTCACCATCTTCAACACTCATTACATTCCCCTTCCTATCAAAAGTGGCACGTGATCCCTCCATTTCAAAAGTGATCCTCTCTCCTTGCATATCGATACATGCCCCAACTGTATTTAGGAAAGGTCTTCCTAAAATAATATAGTTGTCTTTATCTTTCTTTGAAAAGATTACATAAAAATCAACGGGAACAAGGAAGTATCCAATCCGAATGGGGACTCTTCTACAATTCCTGCTGGAGTATGCATAGTTCCATCAGCCATTTGAAGACTAGTATTTGTAATATTCATTTGCATTGGGAAATGGTCTTGATAGAAGGAAAAAGGCATGACACTAATAGCGGCCTTTAAATCACATAATGCATTTCTAACCTTATGAAGACTAAATGTGAAGGAAATATTAAAACAACCTTGATCTTTAAGCTTTGTGGGAATGATAACCTTCTCTTCTAAAAGGGGAGGTTCCTTGGGAAACTCTCGGGTTGTTTCTTCTTCTTGAAATGTCTTGCCAATCCTTGCCTCCAACCTTGAGAAAGCTTTGTCATTTGCAATCGTTGCTTCACCAACTCTTTCTTCTAACTTCCCTTGAGTTCTTATCAAAGTCATGATCAAAGATTCGGGACGGGATGTCTCCTCTTTTGTAGGGACTCGGGTTGGGTTGGCTAGTGAAGGATTATTGTAAAGTTCGTGGGGCAATTTATAGATGGGCTCCTTACTTTTTCCTGGATTACAAGTGCAATTCGTTTTAAGCTCGCGGAGAATAACGGTAAGGCTTTCTACACGGGACAATAGGCTTCTCAATTTTTGGTCCTCGGTTGAGCTCTCACCATTCCCAAAAGAATTATCAAAAGGTTTGTCACCAATCATGTCGATTGTGACTATTAACGGGTCTTCACTCTCTTTGGTGGTTTGGCTTGAACTCGACGGGGTTAACTCTTCTACTCTCTTTTGGAGAGACATGATGGTTGATTTGAGTGAGCATATTGTAGAAAAGAAGTACGAGTACATGTTGTGTTGTGCTTGTATTACTTCCCTCAACTTGCCATATACTTGACCGTTTTGAAAAGATGAGTATGGAATGGTAGTATGGGGTGCATTAGTAGGTTGGGCTTTGCGAAATTGTGGGTGAAAGCGGTTTAAGGGTGTGAGTTTATTCCCACATCTTTGAGGTACATGCCCTATTCCTCCACAAAGTTCACAAGGGGTTGTTAGTGAGGTAAACGGGTTTAAAACTCTTGGACGATATAAAATACTTCCTGGGGTGATTTCATTTGATGGAACGGGACAGGCTAAGGAAATGGTAGTGTCAACATCACATGAGGTTTCCACTCGGCTTTTCTTTCGCTCTCCCCCATTACTTTGGGAACCTTCCCCAATTTATCTTTGTGAATTACTCGATAGGTTTGACATGGTGGATTGAGGTTTAAACCTATGATCGAATGCTATGACGATCTCTTCCCACTCCATTTGTTTTGTGGCATCTTTTAGACGACGGGTGAACCACCATTTGGCTTCTCTCTTTAGTGATAAGGGAAAGAGAGTTTCGTTGATTTGGTTTTGGCTGATCCCTTCCCTCTTAAAAGTTTGACACAACTCACAAAAAGTTTGGATATGGTGGGCTGGGTTTTCATTTGGCTCGCCACTGAATTGTTTACCTTCAATGAGAGTAATTAGAGTCGTATGAACCCTTAGGATCCAGCAAGTTCAAAAACCCGTAACCTAGGATCTTCTTTTGTTCGCACCATTTTTTTCAACCTAAAAGAAAAACACAAAAAAGGAAAGTATGTAATGATTTAGGGTTCGGTTGCACCTAAAAATGGTAGAATTTTAAACAAAAATCAGCAATACATAGATAAACAAAACCGTGCTCCCCGGCAACGGCGCCAAAATTTGATCAGTTGTGTCGCAGTCCCGATACAAAAATAATTACCCACACTTAGGCTAACAACATAAATAATGTAATTAGGGAAGTAGGGATCGATCCTCAGGGAGTACGTGTTAACTATGAATTGCTATGGAGTGATTTTTATTTAAGTTCGATTTTTTTGAGGTGATTATCTAAACTACTTACATGAAATAAAATGACAAATATACAATGACGATATTTAAATGACAAGTATGGAAATTGCGATAAAAATAAATCTAATCAAATCGACGGAAAGGAAGGTGACGATAATTAAATCTAACTAAGAACCATAATTAAAATCACATTATTGAAAAGCTACCTAACTACAATAATAGAAAAATAATAAACTAACAAATGACAATAAAATAAACTATCTAAGAACGGAAATAAAATGACGGTAAAATAAACTAACTAAAACGGTAAAATAAACTATGTAATCAAATTGATATAGAGAATTAGAAATTCATGTCAAATGATTTAAAAGCTTTATTGATACCAATATTAGAATTACTACGATTGTCTAAGCCTTGTAGCGGTATATTCCTCTCGGATTCGTACCGACTTTTTAATGGGTCCTAACGTCCTTTCAGCCTGGTTAGGTCACTAAACCCCTATTGGTAGTCCTAATTCCCATCCCAACTCTCGTTTCTAAGACGGAAATTTACTAATACAAACAATTGTTTATGGCCACTAAACAAAGTTATAGAATTTGACACAACCAAAGGAAGAAACAAACTAGATGGTTCTATTGGTATCGATTCTTCTTTTAATTCATTTTAACTAGCAAATCATTTCAATATTTCAATTTTATTTATTACATTTACATAATGATAATCTTACACTACTAGATTTAATTTATGTGATTAAATAAATTAAGAGGAAAATGATAAGCAAAATTAAACTACGAAATAAAAGTACTAAAATGATTAAGGTGATCAAGATTATATTAGTAATGATTCTAATGATGAATTTTATGATGATTATTATATGATTAGGCAAAATAAAATATGACATATTAAACGATATTTTGGTTTCAACTAGATTACTTTTATATGGATTTCCTACCAACAGTAATATAAAAACAAGACTAATGAGATTATAGTTCATGAACTTAATATGATGATGGAAACAATACAACTAAAATAAATACTATAAATAGAAAACAATGATGTCGGAAATTGCGTAAATAAAGGATAGAAAATTAGCGGGATTGGAGTACAATTGTGTAAGAAAGAAAGCAAAGAACAGATATCCAAACCAACATAATGACAAATGCTTATAGAAACACTAGAGAAGTACTTGGAAATTGCTATAAAAAAAAGTCTAAGATTGCATAAACTATAAACTACGATCTAAAACTTATATGAAATATTGATGTAAAATAGGTAATGTTGTGTTGTGTTATGATTGCATGGCTCTTCTTCTCATGAGTTTAGGCTTATATAGGACTGCTTAGCTGCTGTGTTTCGTCCAAGTTCATACCCTAGACAACCTAATAAAGCACTCCATTAAGGCTTGGGAGAAGAAGATGTGGGAAATAACTGTTTACATCCCCTTAAAATTTAGGATTATAACAAAATTATATAATATGAATTGCAAGTCATAAATATGAAAAAAATGTAAATATAGAGAAAACGAATTAAACCTTTGGTCCTAGCAAAATCGGCCTAAGAACAGATATCAAAGTAGATATCCTCCTAATTGTCTCAGCCAAGATAGATCGAGATATGCCCTTCTCCTTTGCTAGAAAGATGATTAAAAGTTACTGTTAACTTTTTAGGTTTTGTGATTTGTGTGATGGAGGCACAAGAGAGTGTAGAAATTAGATTAGAATTTTTTTCCCTTGCTCCCTCTTTCTCACGGCACTCCTAGGTATTATATGAGGAGATTTAGTCTCCTCAAATAACTACCCATTGACCGGAAAAACCCGAGTGTATCTGGACACTTTTTCCCGGTCATTTTAGCTTCCAATATAATGTAATATATTATAATCGTCATTAGTCAAAGACCGACATTATAATACATCATTAATTATAAATATCCGTATATTTATAATTTTCCAATTAATTATAATGGTTTATGTTTAATTATCTTACATTATATACAACAATTAAATATAACATTTTATATTCAATTTACGAATTACAGTTAATTCGTCTCAGCTAAATTTATTTAATCATTATTAAATAATTATATCATCATCACATTGACTAACATTTTAGTCAAAAACACCGACTAACCTTTTAGTCATTTAATAAGGCATCAATATGATTATTCTCTCAAATAATCACATATCTCAATCACATCCTTTAGGTGTGACTTTTAGGGACCAGTTGATCACCGCCATCTGTATGACAATAACGTCAAACTTATCTAGCAAGCCAACCGTTATCGATAAACGTTAATCAACTGATTACAATACAAAGTATACCCTGGGAACCTACAGAGATTTATTTATGTTATTGCACTAACTGTGGAGGACACTGGCTCCAACAGAAGAGCCAAGAAGCGTTCATCAGCAGACATACCCGATCGGGTATGTGGTAAATTCGATCGGGTATGTAACCCTGATGGATCTTCTTTCGTCTCTTCCAATTTCTTCTTTGGGCACGGAATCCTATGCCTTGGTCTTGGTCAATGCGGCACGTAATTGGGCTTGGGCTAGTCTTCCTTTGACTTGGGTTGATGTTTTCCTTTGAGAAACAAAGTCAAAGTCCAAGATGAGTCCACTCAAGGAAGGATGTAGCGGAATCGTAGTCAAATCGTCAATTGACTATCATCGGTTCCTCATTAAACTTGTATTCTAGTGCCTTTGCTCCATAAAGTAAGAAAATATAGCAAAACCGCTTCATTTCCTGTAAAACGAGACAAAGCACGCAAAACAACTAGAATAGTAATATTTGCTCGTTAATCACTTAACAAAGTGCATAAATCATATAGAAATCGAGCTAAAACGGGGGATAAATTAGTACAAAATATCGTTTATCAAACTCCCCCAAGCTAAACCCTTGCTTGTCCTCATGCAAACATAACAATCATAACCAGGACAAGGGTAGCAAACAATGATCAATCTATCATCCAAATCTCAAAAATAAGCTCTTAAAAAGTAGATGAATCATAAACCCGAAACAACAAGGGCAAAGGAAAGTGGGAATCATGGTTGAGATTTACATAACGGCGCAGCATAGAAAATATTCTTTGGCCTTTTCAGCTTTTGCATGATCTTACTAACTATGGACTCTTTCGATACACTCTTCACTCAAATTTTTGTGAAATAGGAAATATTGGTTCAAATTTTAAGTGACACTCTCCTATCTACAACTTATAAGAATGTGCCCGCAGTCTAGTATGGTAGACAATCCAAATTCATTAAGTAAAACTAATCATGATCAAAATGTAATGTAAGAAGCCAAGAGAAATAAAGAAGAGGCTTGGGAAATTTGGGTAAGAAAGTGGACAAACGATTTTGGTCATGTGGGGCTTTAAATCAAGCTAGTAATAACCAAATGTGGAGTGGATACTCAATCCAAATCATACCAATTTCCATATACAATAATCAAAGCCAAAAGCAGCATATTGGCTTATTAAACATGTCAAATCAAGTTACGACTTCCCAAAATTTTTCTTTCTTCTTCTTTTCATTCATGGAAGCGTTTTTCCTTTTTTTTTCTTTTTTCTTTTTTCTTTTGAGCTTTTTCTCTTTCATTTTTTTTTCAAAGCTCTTTTTTTTTTCTTTTTCTTTTCAAATTTTCTTTCACTGAAAAACACAAGAATCAGCAATCCCAAGACAGCAGGTTCACACTAAATAGTGGCATTATCAGAATATTGCAAAATTACAGAACACCCCTACACATATAGTCAGTTACTAGCTCAACAAGGGTAGGCAATAATGTAATGTAGCTAGAAAGAAGTGTGTTTTTGGGCAATGCGAAATGTGAACAAGAGTAAATGGCTTCAAAATGTAGATCATGATAGTAATACTTATAGAAAATGGAATAAAAACCATACTTATGCGTTTTGATGTGACACAGACTATAAGGAGAAACTACTCACTCCTAAACTGGGATCGGGTTCAGATGTACCGACCAGTGGAGGCTCTACCTTACAATATGAGTAGCTTGCCAAAGTCAAGATCAAGCTTAATTAAGTCCAAATGCAACTTTCTACCTACTGTGTACAAGACATCCCCATGAATGCATAATTCCTCATATCATAATGAAACATCAGCTTATAAAAACTATAAATTGAGAAATGTAAGATGGAAATGATCTCTTCTTTTTTTGTCCTTTTGATTTTTTTAGATTTTTTAGATTTTCAAAATGATAAAAACAAACAAGGAAAAAAAATAAACTAAAAATAAACTAATAAAATTAGAAGAAAATAAGCTAATGAGAAAAGTAAAATCTAAATGCAATCCTAAATGCAGTAAGTCCTAAATGCAAATCCTCCCCCAAGCTAAAACTTCACATTGTCCTCAATGTGCATGCAATTATAATAGAAGCAAACCGAGAAACGGTTGGTAGGACATATAACAGAGAAACAAAATGAAATTCTAATGGGAAAAGGGGCTAAAAATAAAACTAAAAATGCTAAAAATAAAAGAAAGAAAGAAAAGCTTACAAAATGTCTAGCCTCCCCCAAGCTAGTATAAACAAGGGAAGCTTGTTATCATCTCATCCCAAAGACCACCAGCTACGGCCTCTCCTCCCTGAAGGAGGTGGCTTGGATGCGTATCCAGAAGCATCTGTGTAGTAAGTATCATCTGTAGAATAATAACTACTACTAGAAGCAACGATCCCGGTAGGGTTGCTAGCTCCAAAGAACTGGTACTCATCTACTTGGTGACCACTAAAATCACCTCCATATCCTCCAAAAATCTCGACGCCATAGTCAGTACAACAGTAATCAGGATGGGTCTGCTGCACACCTGCATCAAAAGCAGTACCATACCCCCTTTCGGGCCAAGTATACAAAGACGGGTGGGGGCCCTCAGGTCTAATCACACCTTGTCTCGCAAAGTGATCATAAATGGGGTGTAGAGCAAGCTGCTGTCGGACTGGATTCTATTAATGGACAAGGTCAAGGCTTGAAACCTGGCAGTCACGTCGCCCGTAGCATGGGTCGACTGAGAGGATGATCCTACCTCAGTGCGGCGGGATCTAATCTGAACAGGGGGGTCATCTGGGGTAATATCCCCAACAGGAAGAAAATAAGTGGGACGGGGTAAGATGGCCTCACCCTCCTAAAGTGGAGGACGCTGCCCAAGTAATGGAATCTGGTTCACCTCAGCGGTCAACTTGACCGAATCACGACGAGCTATCCTCCAGATCATATGGGGGTGAGAGACACGAAACCAATTAAGCTGCACAAAATAATCATAATCCAACCCATTTCCCATCTCGGTGGGAGGTGTAGTCAATGCCTGGAGGTCAGTGGTGGCTTGGTTAAAACGACAAACTCGCATAGCAAGGCGAGTGATAAGGCCTCCATAAAAAATGCCAGTGTTCTTTGGATTAGTGGCTTTAGTCAATTGAACAGCAAAATAGTAAGGAGTGCTAATCGACCATGGTTCATCACCATTTACCTTGAAGAACCCTCCTAAAATATCTAACTCTACCCGTCTCACCAAATGTGGCTCAGCACGACCCAAGAAGGTCAATCCCATGAATCTTTGCCAGATTCTAATTGCGGGATGATGGATGTGTTGGTGTGGGATATGGTCCCAACGAGAGACAGGATAAGTAGAAATGGTGTTCCAAACATGGCTAATATCAAAGCTCTCGGGAGGTGAGGTAACAGTATCCTTATAGGTGAGACCGAATTGGTCAGCAAAGGTCTCTAAGTCCATACTATAGTCATTGTTAAACAATCGAAACCGAACTTGAGGAATGGAGCCTTTTTGCCTAGATCTTTGCAACTCAAATGAACTCAAGAATTCAAGGTTCAACTGGGGGTAGGTCTTATTATTAAAGTTCATACTAGTAGTCATCCCTAGACCCCTAAATAATATATTGACATGCTTATGAAGATCCATGTTCTTTAAAGAAGAAATATCTATGAATTTGGGAGCTCTCATACCTTTGCTCTTGATAATAAACCAACTTTGCCATTGCTTGGTTGAACTAAACTCCACATCCGGAAAATCGGGATCATGCATAGCATCTTGTCCTTCTTGATTTCCGGTTTGATTTTTGGCTTCTAGCATTTGTACGTCTTCTTCACGGGCTCTACTACCTTCCCCTTGGTTGGTAGTTTTTGCCCTCTTTGATCTCCTAAG
Source organism: Heliosperma pusillum (assembly GCA_022085475.1). Lineage (NCBI taxonomy): Eukaryota > Viridiplantae > Streptophyta > Magnoliopsida > Caryophyllales > Caryophyllaceae > Heliosperma > Heliosperma pusillum. Next base: position 8,721 of record JAIUZE010012869.1, on the reverse strand, counting down.
ATTTGGGTTAGGTGCCATTTGCTACAAGAAACTAGTATTAGAACACTTCATCATAAACACAAATTGATAGCATAAGTGTTAGAATACTAGGGTTTTAAGCACAAATTCAAGCATAATTACATAAGTGAAACATTATCATGCTACTTTTGAGAACAAATGGATGTTTTTAAGCATAACAATATTTCACTTAGATTTTGAGCAACATTACACTTGAATCTTGAGTTTGGGCACTACTTAAAGGTACTAATGCCAAAATAACACAATCAGAGCATAAGTTCAAAGTATAAAGCATGGATTCAATCATTATACTACCATTAAGCATGAGTTTTTAGCATAAAGTAGAGATGAGTATTCTAATTGGCATATGAGCATTCAAATCATAGTAAGCATGCTAATTAATCACTAACATTCACTCTATAACATGTAAGAAGCATTAGAAATCCAATTTAAACAAGGTTTTCAAGTAAAATCAAAAACCCCCAAATTTGGGTTAAGGTTTGTTCATGTTGAATTTCTGATAAATAGAGAGATTGAAGTAACTAAAGTAGAATTAACTTACTTGATAATGTTTAGATGTTGCCTTGGATGAACTATGATGACAAATTTTGTAAGAAATGACTAAGAAATGAAGGTTTTTGAGAAATTTTGAGCTTTGAAGATGGAGAACACGGGATAGTAGCAGCAAAGCAAGGGTAGCAAGTTAATTTTATAGAAGAAAATAGGACAAAACACGAAACAACACACTTACCCGATCGGGTATACATGAATCCGATCGGGTATGTTCGCTGGTACGGATTTTGTTCATCTTTTCTTTGTTACTTGCTCTTACCTTTTGTCTATGGCCTTGAACATGCTTACTAACCTTAATGGACTTCGAACCATGGGCCAAGAGTAGCTCCTTTTCATCTCAATAGGTCCTCCAGCTCCAAGTACGAAAAATTATGAACTAAGCATGCATTTCTAAAAATGTAAATAACAAGTAAAATGAAAATTGTTTCCTAGCTATTACAACCCAAAAATCCAAAAAGAGTGTCCAAATAAAATAGTCCAAAACAAAAACATTGTCTATCGAGTGGAATAAGGAATGCATAAAAAGAAAGTAAAGAGAGAAAGACGGGTTGCCTCCCGACAAGCGCATTTTTAAGTCATGCTAGACTTTGAATTTCTATCCCTCCTTAAGCCTTGTGAAGGGATATGGGCTCTTTTGTAGCCTGATTTCGTCCTTGAACTTTTCATTTACCTTTGTCAACACCCATGGCAACCTAATCCAAATACACTTCCGAAGCTTTGAATGCTTCGAGGTCACCATCTTCTACACTCATTACAGTTCCCTTCCTATCAAAAGTGGCACGTGATCCCTCCATTTCAAAAGTGATCCTCTCTCCTTGCATATCGATACCTGCACCAACTGTATTTAGGAAAGGTCTTCCTAAAATAATATATTTGTCTTTATCTTTCTTTGAAAAGATTACATAAAAATAAACGGGAACAAGGAAGTATCCAATCCGAATGGGGACATCTTCCACAATTCCTGCTGATCTATGCAAAGTTCCATCGGCCATTTGAAGGCTAGTATTTGTAATCTTCATTTGCATTGGGAAATGGTCTTGATAGAAAGAAAAAGGCATGACACTAATAGCGGCCCCTAAATCACATAATGCATTTCTAACCTTATGAAGACTCAATGTGAAGGAAATATTAAAACAACCTGGATCTTTAAGCTTTGAAGGAATGATAACCTTCCCTTCTACAAGTGGAGGTTCCTTGGGAAAATCTTGGGTTGTTTCTTCTTCTTGAAATGTCTTGCCAATCCTTGCCTCCAACCTTGAAAAAGCTTTGTCATTTGCAATCGTTGCTTCACCAATTCTTTCTTCTAACTTCCCTTGAGCTCTTATCAAAGACATGACCAAAGATTCGAGACGGGATGTCTCCTCTTTTGTAGGGGCTCGGGTTGGGTTGGCTAGTGAACGATTATTGTAAAGTTCGTGGGGCAACTTATAGATGGGCTCCTTACTTTTTCCTGGATTACAAGTGCAATTCTTTTTAAGCTCGCGGAGAATAACGGTAAGACTTTCTACACGGGACAATAGGCTTCTCAATTTTTGGTCCTCAGTTGATCTCTCACCATTCCCAAAAGAATTATCAAAAGGTTTGTCACCAATCATGTCGATTGTGACTATTAACGGGTCTTCACTCTCTTGGGTGGTTTGGCTTGAACTCGACGGGGTTAACTCTTCTACTCTCTTTTGGAGAGACATGATGGTGATTTGAGTGAGCATATTGTAGAAAAGAAGTACGAGTACGAGTACAAGTTATGTTGTGCTTGTATTACTTCCCTCAACTTGCCATCTACTTGACCGTTTTGAAAAGATGAGTATGGAATGGTATGGGGTGCATTAGTAGGTTGGGCTTGGCGAAATTGTGGGTGAAAGGGGTTTAAGGGTGTGAGTTTATTCCCACATCTTTGAGGTACATGCCCTATTCCTCCACAAAGTTCAAAGGGGTTGTTAGTGAGGTAAACGGGTTTAAAACTCTTGGACGATATAAAATACTTCCTGGGGTGGTTTCATTTGATGGAATGGGACAGGCTAAGGAAATGGTAGTGTCAACATCACATGAGGTTTCCACTCGGCTTTTCTTTCGCTCTCCCCCATTACTTTTGGAACCTTCCCCACTTTCTCTTTGTGAATTACTCGATAGGTTTGACATGGTGGATTGAGGTTTAAACCTATGATCGAAAGCTATGACGATCTCTTCCCACTCCATTTGTTTTGTGGCATCTTTTAGACGACGGGTGAACCACCATTTGGCTTCTCTCTTTAGTGATAAGGGAAAGAGAGTTTCGTTGATTTGGTTTTGGGTGATCCCTTCCCTCTTAAAAGTTTGACACAAGTCACAAAAAGTTTGGATATGGTGGGCTGGGTTTTCATTTGGCTCGCCACTGAATTGTTTACCTTCAATGAGAGTAATTAGAGTCATATGGACCCTTAGGATCCCACTAGCAAGTTCAAAAACCCGGAACTTAGGATCTTCTTTTGGTCGCACCATTTTTGTCAACCTAAAAGAAAAACACAAAAAAGGAAAGTAAGTAATGATTTAGGGTACGGTTGCACCTAAAAATTGTAGAATTTTAAACAAAAATATCAGCAATACATAGATAAACAAAACCGTGCTCCCCGGCAACGGCGCCAATATTTGATCGGTTGTGTCGCAGTCCCGATACAAAAATAATTACCCACACTTAGGCTAACAACATAAAGAATGTAATTAGGGAAGTAGGGATCGATCCTCATGAAGTACGTGTTGACTATGAATTGCTATGGAGTGATTTTTATTTAAGTTCGATTTATTTGAGGTGATTATCTAAACTACTTACATGAAATAAAATGACAAATATACAATGACGATATTTAAATGACAAGTATGGATATTGCGATAAAAATAAATCTAATCTAATTGACAGAAAGGAAGGTGACGATAATTAAATCTAACTAAGAACCATAATTAAAATGACAATATTGAAAAGCTACCTAACTACAATAATAGAAAACTAATAAACTAACAAATGACAATAAAATAAACTATCTAAGAACGGAAATAAAATGACGGTAAAATAGAGTAACTAAAACGGTAAAATAAACTATCTAATAAAATTGATATAGAGAATTAGAAATTCATGTCAAATGATTTAAAAGCTTTATTGATACCAATATTAGAATTACTACGATTGTCTAAGTTTTGTAGCGGTATATTCCTCTCGGATTCGTACCGACTTTTTAATGGGTCCTAACGTCCTTTCAGCCTGGTTAGGTCATTAAACCCCTATTGGTAGTCCTAATTCCCATCCCAACTCTCGTTTCTAAGACGGAAATTGACTAATACAAACAATTGTTTATGGCCACTAAACAAAGTTATAGAATTTGACACAACCAAAGGAAGAAACAAACTAGATGGTTCTATTGGTATCGATTCTTCTTTTAATTCATTTTAACTAGCAAATCATTTCAATATTTCAATTTTATTTATTATATTTACATAATGATAATCTTACACTACTAGATTTAATTTATGTGATTAAATAAATTAAGAGGAAAATGATAAGCAAAATTAAACTACGAAATAAAAGTACTAAAATGATTAAGGTGATCAAGATTATATTAGTAATGATTCTAATGATGAATTTTATGATGATTATTATATGATTAGGCAAAATAAAATATGACATATTAAACGATATTTTGGTTTCAACTAGATTACTTTTATATGGATTTCCTACCAACAGTAATATAAAAACAAGACTAATGAGATTATAGTTCATGAACTTAATATGATGATGGAAACAATACAACTAAAATAAATACTATAAATAGAAAACAATGATGTCGGTAATTGCGTAAATAAAGGATAGAAAATTAGCGGGATTGGAGTACAATTGTGTAAGAAAGAAAGCAAAGAACAGATATCCAAACCAACATAATGACAAATGCTTATAGAAACACTAGAGAAGTACTTGGAAATTGCTATAAAAAAAAGTCTAAGATTGCATAAACTATAAACTACGATCTAAAACTTATATGAAATATTGATGTAAAATAGGTAATGTTGTGTTGTGTTATGATTGCTTGCCTCTTCTTCTCATGAGTTTAGGCTTATATAGGACTGCTTAGCTGCTGTGTTTCGTCCAAGTTCATACCCTAGACAACCTAATAAAGCACTCCATTAAGGCTTGGGAGAAGAAGAGCCAAGAAGCGTTCATCAGTAGACATACCCGTTCGGGTATGTTGTAAATTCGATCGGGTATGTAACCCTGATGGATCTTCTTTCGTCTCTTCCAATTTCTTCTTTGGGCACGGAATCCTATGCCTTGGTCTTGGTCAATGCGGCACGTAATGTGGCTTGGGCTAGTCTTCCTTTGACTTGGGTTGATGTTTTCCTTTGAGAAACAAAGTCAAAGTCCAAGATGAGTCCACTCAAGGAAGGATGTAGCGGAATCGTAGTCAAATCGTCAATTGACTATCATCGGTTCCTCATTAAACTTGTATTCTAGTGCCTTTGCTCCATAAAGTAAGAAAATATAGCAAAACCGCTTCATTTCCTGTGCATAAATCATATAGAAATCGAGCTAAAACGGGGGATAAATTAGTACAAAATATCGTTTATTAAACTCCCCCAAGCTAAACTCTTGCTTGTCCTCATGCAAACATAACAATCATAACCAGGACAAGGGTAGCAAACAATGATCAATCTATCATCCAAATCTCAAAAATAAGCTCTTAAAAAGTAGATGAATCATAAACCCGAAACAACAAGGGCAAAGGAAAGTGCGAATCATGGTTGAGATTTACATAACGGCGCAGCATAGAAAATATTCTTTGGCCTTTTCAGCTTTTGCATGATCTTACTTACTATGGACTCTTTCGATACACTCTTCACTCAAAATTTTATGAAATAGGAAATATTGGTTCAAATTTTAAGTGACACTCTCCTATCTACAACTTATAAGAATGTGCCCGCAGTCAAGTATGGTAGACAATCCAAATTCATTAAGTAAAACTAATCATGATCAAAATGTAATATAAGAAGCCAAGAGAAATAAAGAAGAGGCTTGGGAAATTTGGGTAAGAAAGTGGACAAACGATTTTGGTCATGTGGGGCTTTAAATCAAGCTAGTAATAACCAAATGTGTAGTGGATACTCAATCCAAATCATACCAATTTCCATATACAATAATCAAAGCCAAAAGCAGCATATTGGCTTATTAAACATGTCAAATCAAGTTACGACTTCCCAAAATTTTTCTTTCTTCTTCTTTTCATTCATGGAAGCGTTTTTGCTCTTTTTTTCTTCTTTTTTTCTCTTTTGAGCTTTTTCTCTTTCATTTTTTTTTCTTTTTCTTTTCAAATTTTCTTTCACTGAAAAACACGGGAATCAGCAATCCCGAGACAGCAGGTTCACACTAAATGGTGGCATTATCAGAATATCGCAAAAGTACAGAACACCCCTACACATATAGTCAGTTACTAGCTCAACAAGGGTAGGCAATAATGTAATGTAGCTAGAAAGAATGGTGTTTTTGGGCAATGCGAAATGTGAACAAGAGTAAATGGCTTCAAAATGTAGATCATGATAGTAATACTTATAGAAAATGGAATAAAAACCATACTTATGCGTTTTGATGTGACATAGACTATAAGGAGAAACTACTCACTCCTAAACTAGGATCGGGTTCAGATGTACCGACCAGTGGAGGCTCTACCTTACAATATGAGTAGCTTGCCAAAGTCAAGATCAAGCTTAATTAACTCCAAATGCAACTTTCTACCTATTGTGTACAAGACATCCCCATGAATGCATAATTCCTCATAACATAATGAAACATCAGCTTATAAAAACTATAAATTGAGAAATGTAAGATGGAAATGATCTCTTCTTTTTTTGTCCTTTTGATTTTTTTAGATTTTCAAAATGATAAAAACAAACAAGGAAAAAAAATAAACTAATAAAATTAGAAGAAAATAAGCTAATGAGAAAAGTAAAATCTAAATGCAATCCTAAATGCAGTAAGTCCTAAATGCAAATCCTCCCCCAAGCTAAAACTTAACATTGTCCTCAATGTGAATGCAATTATAATAGAAGCAAACCGAGAAACGGTTGGAAGCAGATAGAACAGAGAAACAAAATGAAATTCTAATGGGAAAAGGGGCTAAAAAGAAAATTAAAAATGCAAAAAATAAAAGAAAGAAAGAAAACCTTACAAAATGTCTAGCCTCCCCCAAGCTAGTATAAACAAGGGAAGCTTGTTATCAACTCATCCCAAAGACCACCAGCTACGGCCTCTCCTCTCTGAAGAAGGTGGCTCAGATGCGGATCCAGAAGCATCTTTGTAGTAAGTATCATCTGCAGAATAATAACTATTACTAGAAGCAACGATCCCGGTAGGAGTACTGGCTCCAAAGGACTGGTACTCATCTACTTGGTGACCACTAAAATCACCTCCATATCCTCCAAAACTCTCGACGCCATAGTCAGTAGAACAGTAATCAGGTCCGGTCTGCTGCACACCTGCATCAAAAGCAGTACCATACCCCCCTTCGGGCCAAGTATAGAAAGACGGGTGGGGGCCCTCAGGTCTAATCACACCTTGCCTCGCAAAGTGATCATAAATGGGGTGTAGAGCAAGCTGCTGTCGGACTGGATTCTATAAATGGACAAGGTCAAGGCTTGAAACATGGCAGTCACGTCGCCCGTAGCATGGGTCGACTGAGAGGATGATCCTACCTCAGGGCGGCGGGATCTAATCTGAACAGGGGGGTCATCGGGGGTAATATCCCCAACAGGAAGAAAATAAGTGGGATGGGGTAAGATGGCCTCACCCTCCTGAAGTCGAGGACGCTGCCCAAGTAATGGAATCTGGTTCACCTCAGCGGTCAACTTGACCGAATCACGGCCAGCTATCCTCCAGATCATATGGGGGTGAGAGACACGAAACCAATTAAGCTGCACAAAATAATCATAATCCAACCCATTTCCCATCTCGGTGGGAGGTGTAGTCAATGCCTGGAGGTCAGTGGTGGCTTGGTTAAAACGACAAACTCGCGTAGGAAGGCGAGTGATTAGGCCTCCATAAACAATGCTAGTGTTCTTTGGATTAGTGGCTTTAGTCAATTAAACAGCAAAATAGTAAGGAGTGCTAATCGACCATGGGTCATCACCATTTACCTTCAAGAACCCTCCTAAAATATCTAACTCTACCCGTCTCACCAAATGTGGCTCAGCACGACCCAAGAAGGTCAATCCCATGAATCTTTGCCAGATTCTAATTGCGGGATGATGGATGTGTTGGTGTGGGATATGGTCCCAACGAGAGACACGATAAGTAGAAATGGTGTTCCAAACATGGCTAATATCAAAGCTCTCGGGAGGTGAGGTAACAGTATCCTTATAGGTGAGACCGAATTGGTCAGCAAAGGTCTCTAAGTCCATACTATAGTCATTGTTGAACAATCGAAACCGAATGTAACACCCGGAAATGTACCCTATTTTTCTAGTAGAAATATTTTACGAAATCTTTTCAGCAAATTTAAGTTTTAATTTAGAATTTAAAGTTTCGAGTCGAATTTAGAATTTCCGAGTTGTATTTGGAAATTTCCGCGAAGGATTTCATGAAAATCTTAAGGCGAGTTTGACTTTTCTTCACTTTTGAGTCGAGTTTGACTTTTCTTGACTTTTGAGTCGTCTTTGACTTTTCTTGAATTTTAAGTCGTCTTTGACTTTTCTTGAATTTTAAGTCGTCTTTGAGTTTTCTTGAATTTTAAGTCGTCTTTGAAATTTCTTGACTTTTAAGCCGTCTTTGACTTTTGTTGACTTTCCGACTCACCCTTTACTTATACTCCCTCCTAACCCTAACCTAATTCATTCTAACACAAACACAACACAATTTCTTCTTCCTTAAGCAACCAAAACCTTGCCTCCCTCTTTGATCCAATCTTTGGATGATCGTAGCTCCCTCGTTTCTTGTCGGAATTCACGTAAGTTCGTCTCATTCTTCCCCTCTTACCTTCCTCTATCCGTATTGGTAATAAAATTACCGTCTTTCTCGCTTTTTTAATTATCCGTCTTTCTCAAGGTGAATGATATTCATCTTTTATTATCTAATTGTATGTAGGTGGAGATTAGGAAGGTTTAGAAATCAATTAAAGTCGCGAAAAGGTAACGGTGAAG
>JAIUZE010012868.1:0-37875 GCA_022085475.1 Heliosperma pusillum | reverse complement strand
TATATCTATATATGCATGATTTTACTTTTGTATTTCCTTCTATGTACGTTTAATGTGATATGGCTGGGAGAACCCGGACTTACTCCCCACTGATTGTGGCGTTCATGTTTTTCATGAATGAACAGGTTGCTTGCATGGATGGCTTTTTTGCTTATGCTATTTTGGGTTCGGGTGTGAGCTAGCGGGCGTTGTCCCTGGATGAAACACCTCTAGACGTTGTTTAGCTAGTTGCTAATTACTTTGTCTTTTGTTGACACTTTGAGAGACTACGTCTCTTGTGGTATTTTTATTTAGTTTGTAATATTTTGACACTCCTCGTATTTTTCTATCTTGCATGTATAAAGGTTTTTAAAATACCGTATGTTCCGCTATATAACTCACATGCTTGTATGTTTTATATTTCCGCATTCGCGAGGGTTGTCACATATAGGACGGCATTCAAAACTCCTATTGGAATGTCGCCTTATAAGTTGGTGTATGGCAAGTCTTGCCATTTGCCCATAGAGCTCGAATACAAGGCATATTGGGCAATCAAAGAACTTAATCTTGATGCAAAACTGAGCGGTGACAAGAGATTACTCCAATTACAAGAGCTTGAGGAGTTCCGCCTCAAATCTTATGAAAATGCCCAATCTTACAAGGAGAAGACCAAACTCATTCACGACAAGAAGATCCTCAAAAGGGACCTCCAATGTGGAAACAAGGTTCTTCTTTTCAACTCAAGGTACAAGCTATTTCCCGGGAAGCTCAAATCCCGGTGGTCGGGACCATTCTTGATCACCGAGGTAGGGAGATATGGGGACTTCGAGTTGGCAAGCAAAGATGGCCAAAGATTCAAAGTGAATGGGCAACGAATCAAGCTCTACAAGGAAGGTTCTCTCATCGGGGTACTCGAGGCTTTGTACCTCAAGCCGACTACTCTTCATTAATTCTTGAACAAGAACGGGTTTTGTGAAGTCCCCCAAGAATCACAAATTTGTATAATTCTAACTCATCTTACTAATGCTTGATAGATATTAGTTTGCATGGAAATTGGTTAAATTGACGATAATGAGGTCGAATTTTTGTTTGGCCAATTGAATCATTAATTAAACCAATTTCCCATTACTTAGTTAATTTTGTAAATTTTTAGTGCAATTTTTGTCAATGAGAGTGTGAGGGAGGGATTTAATGTGGTGTGTGATGGTTTTGTAAGATGAAATGAAGGAAACATGGCGGAATGCTAATGAAGAAGCGAGAAATCGAACAAGAGTGAAGAAATTGGTGCAAAAAAGTCGAAAAAGCCAAGTCACGCTCGTGAAGTTGGAGGTCACGGCCGTGAAAATTGAAGCAAAGCAAGGAAAACACGAGAAATCCATTTCACGACCGTGAAACCCATCTCACGGTCGTGAAACAAGTTTCACGGTCGTGAAAGTCTTCACGACCGTGAAACTGTGATAAAAAATGCAGTAACTTTGCTAAAACAACTCACAGTCGTGACTTAAAGCTTTACGGTCGTGAAACGCAAGTCACGGTCGTGACTGCCATTTCACGGTCGTGAAACCAAATGAGCCGAGATTTCTTATCTTTTCTTATCTTATTTCTTATCTTTCCCATCTTCTTCATTCCAAACACAAACACAATCCCACAAACCCTTATCTCACTAAAAAAACTCAAAACTCCCTCAAATCTTCACCAAATCACCTCAAATCTTCCCCAAATTGCCACAAAAATACTTCTTCTTCAATTATAAACACATAAGGAGCCATTCTTTAGCCTTACAAACACCAAAAAACTCAAAAAAATTGATTTTCAACCCTAGGTTTTGAAAAATCCGAATTTGGGGATCTCTTTTTTGGGTTAGTTTTTTAGCTTTCTACTTCAATAGAAAGTGATTTTGGGGTCAATTGAAGGTTTTTCTAGTGTTTTTAATCGTTTTTAGAAACTTTTGTAGAAATTTTTTTTGGGGGAAAAGCTTGTGTTAGAACAAAAATGGTAGGACAAGGGAAGGGGAAGGCGGCGGCAGCACGAGCTACAAAGAGAAGGAGAGGCAGCGGGTCCAACAACCCGAACCCGGACGAAGATTTGGAAATCGAGCAACTTCCGGGTTTTCTGGAAGTCGTCTTTGAGACGGATGCTCATAGACAAGCCTTTGCAGCGATTCAAGGGTTGGAAATGGAGCCTACCGTTTTTCTGTGCCACGACGTCATACGTCGTCTCGGCTTGACGGAACATATGCAGAATTTTTTTCGCGGTCTCAGGTATGGCTACTTTATACTCTATGCATGAGCTCTCCTATCGGAGTCTCACGCTGGAATTTTTGAGTAGTTTGAATAGTTGTGTAAATGCTGAGAATAGACCGTGTTTTTCTTTCCGTCTTGCCAACACTTCGCATGTCGTCCCTATGGATGAATTTGCTGCCATATTGGGGTTAGATTTCCCTTCTAGAAGGGATTCTGTAGAGCCAAAGGGATACAATTTAAGTCCGCTTTGGGAGGCCTTGACTGGGAGGGTTTTGACCGATTTTCGGCGGAATTCGGCCCTTTTAATTCACCACCATGTGCCCCGTTTTTGGCACAGGTTAGTGTCAGGTACCTTTCTCTGTCGGCTAGAGCTGAACAACCTAACCCAGCTTGACTTGACCCTCTTAGAGTCGCACTTGAACGTGCAAGGGTCGAGGGATACCTTCACCTTTCCCCTGATGAATGAAATTTATAGAAGGTGGAGGAAGTTGGGTAGGACCACCGTAGCGCGTAAACAGACGGTGGTCATGGGGGGTTTGGTAACATTTCTGGCTAAGCATTTTGACCCTGATTTTAATAGTGATGGGGCGTACGAGGCTTTAACCGGGGGGACACTTCTAGACGAGACTTCCCTAATCCACTCAAATTGGATTAGGATTGACCGGGCAAGAAGTTTTCTTTGGGTGATCAAGGATGCAACCCCCTTTTTTCTACCTTGTCATCGACTCCCGCTTTTCGCGCCTAGGACCAACTTAGTTGATAGGCGGCCTAGATACTTGCTACCGGTGACGATGGCAGGTGGTAGGGCCTCTTCTAGTGGCGCTAGGGAGGAGGGAGAGTCACCCCAGCATCCTCGACCCCGACCCACATCTATACCGAGTCATAGTGCACCCCAAGTAACATTGCCTGTTCCCCTTTTTCCCCTACCACATTTGCAAGCACCTTACCCCCACCCAGTTATGTGAATATTCCCCCCTACCCCTTTGAGTACTCGAGGTATGTTCACCCCGACCCTACCATCTCTCCCCAGGGCGACTACCTGACCGGTCTAATGCAGAACATGCATTTGAACATGCATGAAGACCGGGTTAATAATTATTATGCCTCCTACCCCAACTACTTTTTTGCTGGCTAACCAAGGGTACATTGACCCTAACGGTTTTTTGCCAAGCTGGGCACAACCCGATTTTTTGTTTCCCAACCATGGAAACCGAGGAGGGGAAGGCCGGGGGAGACCAAGGGAATCGGGAAGAGGGTCATGGTGGTGGTGGGGATGAGGATGAGGATGAGGATGAGATGGAGACCTTTTGAGGAGGTTTTGTGTTTTTGTTTGATAATTGGAAGAGTCGGAGTGGTGTCTAGGTGGCTTGTTTAACATCTACCCCCTCCCCTCTAGTGTGTGTCTCCTCCTCTCCTCTCTTTGATTGATATGATTTGTTTCTTTAACATGTATTTTTTTTGTTGTGTTGGTTGGCCTCGGTAACATTGGAGGCGGGTGTCCATCCCATCGGACACCAATCTTTTGCTCCTTCTTGAAAAATCCAAATTGACAAACAACCTTTGCATTTAGCTACTCCTCATGCATCACGTAGTTGCATTTTTTTTAGGTGTCATCTTTTGACTTTCCCGAGGTTGGTACCCCCATGAGGGGCATTGCATTTATGCACTTTACTGCCACGACGAGACTCCGATTTGGCACACTTAGTTTTTTTTATTATCTGGACTTTCTTGTGGGAGGTACCCCCATGAGGGGCATTGCACTTATGCACCTTACCACCGCAACGAGATTCTAGATTAGCATATAGTTTAGCTTGCATTTACTTAGATCATGCACTTTGTATTATATCATTTTGCATTTAGTTTTAGGAATATTATTTAGTTCATGCATTTCATATAGAATAGTTCATTTGCATAACTAACCCTCTTGTATATATTGTTCATATTGTGAATGCAACAGGAGTTGGGGCATGGGTCCTTCATTTTACATGCCAAAGGAACATCCCATGGGACTTCTAAATCCATGAGACAATTGGATGCAATCCAAGAGCAAAATGAGTTCAAAACAAGCCATGCTAAACAATTTCAGAACAGTCCCAATACTTTCAGAATTGGGTCAACTACAATAACCCATATCTTGAGTTCTACATGGTGGAAATTTGAGTTCTTTATATTTTTGGATTCTTGAAAGAGTCCTATTTCATATGGGATTTGAATCATCAAGTTTCATTGAGTAGATTTTTCATAGAAGACCTTCAAAGACTGGCATACATGGTGCATCTCGTTTTCTGACAAAATGACCTGTCAACACTCAAGGCTGTATAACTCAACATTGGCTGGATAGTTTTGGTTGATTCCTTTTGGATATGAAAGATAACTTCATTAGCTTTCATTTGAGTCATCATGAGAAATTTTAATCGACCATATGAAGGAGATATGATTTTTTGAAGTTCATGCTGATGTACAGGAAAACTGCAGGATATTCAGAATTGACCTGTTGTCACTCAAAGGCTTATAACTGAAGTTCCAGGAACTTTTTTTTCATTATTCCAAATGCAGAAGGAAGCTAACTCATATAGCTTCAATTTGGCTACTCACGGGTCTCCTAATTCTATCTGTGCTGAAACCTAAAGCCTCTGCAATATGCTCCTGAATGCTGAACTATTACAGCACATGCTATCAGTGACCTGTTTGTACTCAATCCTCAATATCTAAAGTTCCAGATATAATTTGGGTCTGATTCTTTGTGACATGAAAGCTAACATCTATATCTTTCCAATGAGCTATCATGGGTCTTCAAATTCATCTTGGGCTAAGAGTTATGAGGCCTGAAAGCCATGTCTGAGTTCAGGATTGCTCTTGAATCTGTTTTGGGCACCTGTTTTCAGCAAGATCCCCTTTTGTGCCATTTCAAATGCATTGGTTACATGTTCAAGAGTCCCAAGCCCTAATCCTACTACTTAAGAGCCTAAGGAAGAAGTTTGCCTAGGATCACGTCTTCTAATTATGGATAAAATGCAGGATAAAGACAAGTCCAAGACACATGGGTCCAGGTGACAGCAAGTCAGCACCCATCTGTCCCAAGGCTGGTTTCTTTGCTCTTAATGGTTAGACAACTTTATGGGCTGTCTTTAAAGGCATCCTAACACCTTGTCCTCAAGGCATGGAAGCAGCCAAGAACATATCCCAAGGTCTCACCATCAGAATTGACAAAGAAGCTAAAAAACAAACAAGGACAGTTTTATTACTTTATGCTTTATGCTTTTGTTACTTAGTCAATTTTCTGTTTTGTATAGGCATCAAGGGCCACGAATTCTTGCACTTTTGGAGATGCATTTAGACCATTAGATGTGTATTTCATTGGCCTGTATAAGCCATGCTTGTAACCTAAGAAAATCAGATTTGATTAATATGAAAAAGATGAGTTTTCTCTCAAAATCAACAAACTTGTGCTAAGAGCTGTAGTTTGTGCCAGGCTTGATAATTATCCTGTGCTAGGCTATGGATAGTTGATCAATGTCTGTTTAGTAAGGGTAATTTATCTTGTGCATAGGCTGTAGATAGATTAAACCTGCTGTTAGTAAGTCTTAATTCTTCTTGTGCTAGGCTGTAGTTGAATTAAGCTTGCTCTTCTTAGTCATCTTACAAATATACCTGTGCTAGGCTGTAGTTATTTGTTAGATTACTTTGCTTATCCACTTATTTCACTTGTTTGCATCTTGTCAAAAACCAAAGAAAATCCTCACAAAAAAGAGCCTCAAGTTACATTGTTTGTTCAAAAATCAATCCTTGTTTGAAGTATTGCTACTCTGATTCCAAACAACCCCTTAGGTTGTTTGTCTCAAGTTTGAATCCTTCAAAAACATAAGAGACCCCTATCATTATGCTGCAGTGAATATTCATCAAAAATCAAAAACCCCAAAAACAAGTTTTTATTTTTCAAAATATTTAAAAACCCAAAAACATGTTCTTTTCCTTTTAGAAAATCATTCAAAAACCCAAAAACATGTATTTCTTTACTTTCAATAATCCTATTTCATACATTGAGGACAATGTTTTTTCCTATGTGGGGGATGGGAAACTATTTTCATAGTTTTAAAAATTTGAAAAAAATCAAAAAACATGTTTTATTTTGCATTTAAAATCATTCAAAAATTCAAAAAAATTGAAAAAGTTTGAAAAATCCTAAAAATTAGCTTGTTTATATCTTACTTTGTATATATTTGCATTGCTTTTTCTTCTAACCTCCATACATAGGTCCGCTACACATCGCTTAAGAGACTCATAGAAGGGATTAAGAAGACCGCCATGGTATGATCGTTCTTATTCCTTCCCCTTCTTTCTTTGTTTACTTCTTATCACATGAGGAGTTTGGAGGAATTGTTGATGATTGCGATGTTGATTTTGATGAATTGGCGGTTGTGTGACTTATGTGCTGTTAAGGGGGTTTCATTAGATTAATTGTCACGTAGTTCATTAGAGCATTTGCATTAGTTTGTATATATGTTGCTTAATTCTAGATCATGACATATAGTTGCATTTAGGAGAACTTTTTGGAATGCCTAATTTGGAAATTGAACAAGCTTGGATAGACCCTTGTAGATGCTCTTTTTGCTTAGCACTTTGCCTATTAAAATAGATTTTGAAACACCTTTTAATGTGTATTTTTAGTATAATTTTCGCACCGTTTCCTAGAGCCTAGTCAAGGGCTTGCATTTACCATCTTGACCATCCCCATGGTGTGAAAATTTCTTGGTGAACGCTTTCCTAGGTGACTCTCGAGGCCATGTAATTGTCCAATCATCACATTTCACTACATTTGACAAAAAGGAAATTTTTCCATCACAAGTCCAAAAATTGAGTTCAAACACAATTGAAAAGAAAAGCTTGAAATTTTGCATATATTTGCCTTAGCCAAGCTTAGGGAGTGCATATGGAGACTTCTAGGCTCTTCTAGAGTACCCTCAATACATATGGGGTCGCTCTCGATGTCGCTACGGCGAGGATTTGCCTATTGTTGGTCTCCGCCGCACACTTTTTGCTAGGCCACCTTGCTTTCAAAAGGCACCCAAATCAAGCAAAAATCAAAAACAAAAAGAAAAAGAAAAAGAAAAGAAAAAGAAATCAAATAAGAACTCAAACATCTCGTTTCCTTACCTTTTTGATGATTACTCCTACGTTACATGGCTACGAGGGGACGACCCTTTCTTTCACTTAGGTGAGAGGCGGAATTCCGATCCTACAGTGTCTTCTAACACCATGGGGCCCTCACTTCCCATCCTGCCTTATCACCCTTGACAAAGCTTTCTAGTGAACGTGAACGAATATACTAGTTTTACACAATAAAGAGGTGATTTATTTCTATCTTTCTAGGTTTAGTTCTTTGTAAAAACTAGTAAGTACATGGGAATTTGCATGCTTAAATTTTTTCCATTTTAGATGAATCCCGGCGCATGGATGAGGCATGTTGCCATTTGCTTTTGTAGATGCATTCTCATTTGTTTTGAGTGCTTTATTGCCTAGAATGCATCGGAGTTTTGGCAAGACCCCACTTGCCTTGCAAGAAGGTGTCCTACCTCATGGATACCTTGTTGCGAGTTGAAGGGACAAAGCAAGGCCCGTTCATTGCCTTGTATCGGTTAGGTTTAGAGTAGTTAATTAAGGGTCTTGACTATTGTTCATCCTTACTCGGGACGAGTAAGGGTTTGGTTTGGGGAGATTTGATATAGTGTCATTTCACCCTACATTTTCACCCCTTTTTGTCTCGTTTTGCTTGCCTTTAACGCTCCCTAGGAGCGTTTCTACGTGTTTTACCTTCTTCTAACATATTTCTCGCTTTTATCGTGTTTTTGTAGGTAAACCGTCAATTGAGGCGATTTCTACCTAGTTTTGATCAACAAAGAAGAAGGTGAATCATTCGGAGGACCCACGGCATACCTTGGGGTCCCTGCATACCCTTGGGGGCCCTACTCGATGCGCCAAAGCCCTCCCGAGTCAAGGCAAGCGAAACCGGGAAGGAAGCAACAAAGTCAAGCGAAGGAAGAAGGGAAATGAGCATCTCACGGGCGTGAAAGACATTTCACGGTCGTGAGATGCCTGTCCAAGAAGTTGGATTTTCGTGCATTTGAGCTCACGGCCGTGAAACTCATTTCACGGTCGTGAAATCTCAGTCACAGTCGTGAAACTTGCTTCACGGTCGTGACTTGTTCGTGAAAGAAGACCTTGCTCTGCCACTAATCTCACGACCGTGACTTGGAGTTTCACGGTCGTGACTTTGCCAGTCCACAAAGCTTCTCGAGGCCCATCTTTCCTTCATTTTGAAAACCTATATATAGACCCTCTTATGTAATTAAAGGGCACGAAACCCTAGATCTAAAACCCTCATAGAATTAGCATTTAATCTTGTATTAATCTACCATAATTAAGCAAATTAGTCGGTTAATTAGTAATTTCGACTTGGTTTAGTGTATGAACTTGGGTTATATTCAAAGATTTGTGACAAAATCTTTGTTATTATATCAAAGTTCTCATCTTTTTCCAAGTTGGTATAATTCCTTTACTTAATCTTGTCTTTAATTAAGTTTTCATTTCAATTCTTGTTATCTACTTATTGCTAATTAGAAAAATGTTTATTGTTGTTGATTTTCTTTTGCAATCCTTAGTTAATGTTGAATTTCCTTTGAATATGAGTGAGTAGTAATCTTGCTAGGGTTATGTGGGGGATTATGGGTTCTTGTACGGGTTAATGTGTTCTTGTTGGGGTTAATAGTTGATTATTGTCTTGTCTCCATGCTATGCTTATAACATGTTTGATGAAATGCCTACTTGAGTTTGCTTGAATCTTTCGTTTGTTTCGAATGCCATAAGATCTAAAGTCGTGGTTTTTCGTAGAACCGCTAGTTTGGCAAGCCGTATCTAGTGACGCGATAGCTAGTTAGAGTCGGTTTGAGGAGGAATTGTAAGAACGAAAGCCTCAATTCACTTTTCTAGACTAGATGACATTTCAACTATTAGACCCGGCTCTCTCACTCGACTTTACTACCCATATGAACCCACTCACCCTAGTTTTCCCTCTTATTTGATAAAAATCCAATCTTTCTAGTCTTAGACTCCTTTTGTTGTTTTTATTTGCTTTTAATTGTTGTTATTTAGTTTAGCCAACAAATCCAAACCCAAATTACTTTGTGACTTGCAAGAGACTTTAATAGACTTTTAGATCATTTCTAGACACCAACCGTCCCTGAGATCGATATTCTTACTACACCACTATTTAATAACATCACACACAAACGCGAGACATCCATCGAGAATAAAAAAATAAAGCAACAATATAATTGTCAATTAAACAACTAAGAGTAAAAAAAATTACCACATAAAACATTAAAAAACCAAAAATATAATATTCGAGTTGTGCCCATTTTGTGAAGGTTAAGCTTAAGACGGGTCAAACCCTCTTTACAAAGAGCAAGTGGGGGGGCTCCATTTGCTACCCACTTGTCTCCCCACTTGCTCTATGTGAGGGGGGCTTGACCCGTCTTAAGCTTAAGACGGGTCGCCCCGTCTTAAAAGAGAATTTGTGTATATAAAGCTAAAAAAGGCTCTATAATTCATACATGATGAGGGATTGTCGCACTGAGACTTAATTTCATCCCTTTTATAAGGAGAAATCCAAAAAGTTTTGGAATAACTCGAACACGAAAAGAAATCTAGAAAATATTCCGAAAACAGAGGAAACAGTTGGGGAAGAGGCACAACAGGCACTGTGACTCTTGGAAGAGGCGCAGCAGGCACTACGACTCGTGGAAGAGGCGCAGCACCCGATGCGTCATTTCTGAAGCAGTTTCGTGCTTTGAAAGAAAGATTTTCGCGTTTCTTTTATGAATTGCGGTAGATCTATACTTCCCTTTTAAAAGATATGAGATATATTTTATAAAAAAAACATATAATTTGAAATATTAATAAAATATACAGAATATTTCCGCGTGTTCCGACTTGGAGTTTTAAGACGGTTTATAGAAAATGAAGAGGTTTTTGAGCCGGACTCCAAATGAACTTTAATGACTGTCAAAACGACCGTATCGGCACGTAGATGACAACCAAGGGGTAGACACAAGTGTTTGAGCTATCACTTAACGATAAATTTATGAACTGTCATAAATCGTTTTGCATACCAAACATGCAACCCAATCATCACTGGGTGGTTGGCGGAAGGTGTAGATTTGAGGTATCTACACTGTTCTGGTTTTCTGAATGGTTGTTTGGGTGGTATAACTTGTGATCTTTCAACTCCACACTTCCATTTTTACATTTCGATGAGGTTACACGTTAGTCTTGTTCATTTGGGTGCATTCTCAAATATATTTCAAGTAAGAAATGATGAAATGAATCAACTCAATCCTTACAATACAATTCCAAAATTTCTGTTTTGTTGTGTTAATATTCTGCAAATTCATGGCAAGAGTTTGTTAGACTTGTTTGAAATATCAAGTACAAGCTCCCTCCATGGTCTTGAGGGATTTTATCATCCTTGGGAATGATTAAATTAAGGCTAATGCATAAGAACATGATCTGTTCCATGGTTGCATTTCTATGCTCTACTAGTTGTGCCAATTCACTCTTTGATTTGAAGTTATGTGTGCTTGCTGTTGCTATTAGTTTCATGCCAAGGAATTTAATGTTGGTCTTTGATCCTAGAGGATTCAATCACACTTGTTACTCCAAGATACATAATTTATTTTCCTCTTATCAACCAGAATTTGAGGTCAAATTCTTTTGAACTTGGGTGGTTTTAGCATGAGGTAGGGGTAAGGGTCCTTCATTTTCCATATCAAGGGATCACTCCATAGGCCTGTCTAAGGCAATGACACAATTGGATGCAATTAAATAGCAAAATGAGCTAAATTCAGGTTATAAAAGCCAAGCATTCAAGTTCTAGAAACCTGAAATGTTCCCAGAATATCAGTAGAATTGGGCCAACTTCAATTGCTCATATCTTGAGTTTTACATGGTGAAAATTTGTGTTCTTTACATGGATAAATTATTGAAGAATTCATCTTTCATATGTCTTTGGAATCAACAAGATTCAACGAGTAGATTTATCAGAGTAAAGCTTCTAAGACTGTCACGCAGGAATGTTATTCGGTTATTCTGATATGACCTATCAATACTAAAACTTGAATAAATCTTACTGGATGTTTAAGGTTGATTCTTTTTTTAGGTGAAAGATAACCTCATTAGCTTTCATTTGGTATATTTTGGGTATTTTTAATCAACCTTAGCTAAGAGATATGATTTTTCAAAGTCACTGCTGTTGCACATGAAGAATGCTGAACATTTAGAATAGACATGTTGTCACTCATACTCTTTTATGTGGAGTTCTAGGACACTTCTATGGTTGATTCTTTTTGGAGATGAAAGCCAACATCCTTAGCTTTCATTTTATTCATCATAGGCATTTTTATTCAACCTTAGTTAAGATATATGATTGTTTGAAGTTTCTGCTGCTGCACAGGAAGACTATTTAGCATTCACTTCTGGCCTGTACTTACTCAAAGGCTTACAACTGAAGTTCCATGCACTGTTTTTAAATGATTCCAATTGGAGGATAAAGGTAACTCATATGGCTTCAATTTGGCTACTCATGGGGGTACTAAATCTACTTGTGCATGAAGTTATGGCATCTTCAAGACAGAGTTGAATCATACCCATTATGCTGAACATTTCAGAATGACCTGAACTAACTCCAAGCCTCATAAATCATGTTCCAGGCCATATTTTTGACTGCTTCAAATTGGATAACATATTTACCTCATCTATATTTGATTTGGTATATGATGGACCTCCTGATTCATCTTAATCTATGAGTTAAAGATCCTGCAAGATACCTGTTGGGGTTTAAAATAACCCTCATATGGATTGATGACATGGCACGCAATAATTGGATAAAAGCAAAGCACATGGATTGAAGGCTGGGCAAGATCAATGGCTCCGATTAAAAGCAACAAACACAAGTTCAGCAACAGTCAAATTATACCAAGTTAGCAACAACCTCCTGAAAAATAGGACCGGCAGAGGAGATCTCGCTGGAGGGAAGAGAGACGTTGGAGAGCCAGCAGCAGAGGAAATATTCTCATTCACTCACTCTCGAATCAACGTACACAAGCCAAGCAATTATAAAAGAAAATTCTCCCTTGTCTCTTTATTTACGTCCAAATACTTTGTACCACCTCAGCAAGTACTTTTACATTTTAGTGCATATATTTGGAGGGATTCCTACTCCCCCCGCGGTTTTTCCCACATTGGGTTTCCGCGTCACCAATTCCTTGTGTCACTTCTCTTCTTGAATTTCTTCTTACATTATGTCAACGTTTTAGTACTAGTATAATAACCACTTTGATCCACCTAACAAGTAAATCACCTAATTAACAAGTTTTTACCAAAACAGTTTGGCACGCACCCACCGTGGGGCATAGTGGTTAATATCTACAGTCAAAACAAAAATCCTAACAACTAAATCAATAGTTCAGGATCCAGTTCACCCAATACCAGCGGTCTCCCCATGCGACCTTCAACTGAGCATCCTCAGTCAGTCTCAGAAGCACCCAATATCCCAGCCAGTCTGAACCAACCTACCCCGTCCACTCTCCCGAAGGAGGTAGTAAGCCAGACCAAGTTGCCTAAGCCACCTAGGGTGCCAGAGTCAGGAAGCCAGAGCCCGAGACAAGTCACCACTCAGGGTCAGACCAAATCCAGCAGGGATAGCATCCCCGTTAGGAGCGAGATCTTAATGGACACCAATCCCCCAGAAGGTTCAGGAAAGCAGCGCCGTGCGGGTCCAGATCCACTGCAGACTCTCATAAGTGAAATGAGCGTCATTCATGATGCCATCAGGAGTCTGGAGAGGGACAACCAGAATCTGAAGGAGAGGATAGCTGCCTTGGCGAACCAGCAACCAATATCGAACCTCCCCAGCGCCCTGATGTCTGCATCAGCCACTTACCCATCGCAAAAGGTGGCCAGTGCAGGTCCAAGGCGCCAGATACCGCAGAAACTTGTGACCTAGTTGGATTTGAGAACGCCACCGCCAGCTCGATTCGTGGGACCTGTTGGGCCAGGGACCTCGACACATAGCCACTTCGCTCCCTCGGGCTATCCACAAACACCAGGTAACTTGCCTTCTAGTGCTTCCTTTGTTACTAACCCTTTCTTTGGTACAGGTACTCTAAGCCAACCAATGGTTCACTAGTGGAGGCCCATCATCCACACTCAGCTCATGCAGAGCGGAGCAACCTACATACCCTACTCAGGAGAGAAGATCCAAGGAGAAGCAACACCCGGAGGTAGTTTATTTGGACCTGCTCCTGGTGTTCTTAATCCTTTTGCAGGAATAGGAGGACTAGTGGAACAACAACTCCAGGAACGAAGGGACATGATAAACAAGATTCCGAGGATGTCGCGCCATATGGAGAAAGCCACACCTGAGAGCTACGCTAACTCCCCTATCGCGGAAGACATAACACTCATCAACGTGCCCAAAGGATTCAAGTCACCGGTCATGACGCTGTATGATGGAACTGATGATCCCATGGACCACATCAACCAGTACAAGCAGAAGATAATGGTAGTTACAGCAACAGGTCCCCTAAAGGAAGCATGCATACGCAAGGGGTTTGGATCCACCCTCTATGGAGCCGCCCTGCAGTGGTTCGTGACCCTTCCTAACAGAAGCGTGAGAACATTAGCCGACCTGGTGAACCTGTTCACCCAGC
This sequence comes from Heliosperma pusillum, assembly GCA_022085475.1. Taxonomy (NCBI): domain Eukaryota; kingdom Viridiplantae; phylum Streptophyta; class Magnoliopsida; order Caryophyllales; family Caryophyllaceae; genus Heliosperma; species Heliosperma pusillum. The sequence goes on along the minus strand of JAIUZE010012868.1, from coordinate 23,888 downwards.
AGTTTGCTAGTAGCAGGAAACCGGAGAAGCAGACCAGTGACCTGTACAGGATAACCCAGAAGTTCGATGAATCCCCCCGAGACTTCCTGAACAGATTCAACAAAGAGAAGGTATCCATCCCCAGATGTGATATCACTACAGCCATCGAAGCATTCCGCCAAGGACTCCACCAGAACTCAGATCTGTACATGGATCTGACCAAGTACCCATGTGCTACGTTTGAGGATGTGCAGTCCAAAGCCATGACAACAATACAGTTGTGGAGGATGCTGAATGCAGAAGAACCACCTACGCTACCGACATGAGTACCAGAAAGGCAGTAACCGACAAGAGGAGTGAAAGATCAAAGCCATACAATAGGCCCACAGTCAACAAGGTTTCAGAAGGGGCTGACATGCGAGACAATCCAAACTTGCCCCCAAAAATCAGCGAGTGTGGGTTCTCTACAAGTATGACAGGCTTGCTCAAAGCCCTGAAGGAGCTAGGTGGAAGGGTAACGTGGCCTAAGAAGTCAGTTGGAGACAAGAGCCCGGACAAAAGAGACCAGGGCAAGAGGTGCGATTTCCATGATGAAATCGGCCACAACACTGAAGACTGTTTAGAATTGCGCAAGGAGGTCAAACATCTCTATGGAGCAGGATACTTCGACAACCTACTCCCTAAAGGAAGTAGACCCGGTAAAATAAAAGTCACAGATCAGGTGCTACCTTCTCCACCCCCTCTTTATAGTAAGATTGTCAATGTAATCACAAGTGGGTTAGAGCTGTGTGGGTTAACCTACTCAGCCGCCAAGAGACATGATGCAGAAACAAAGGGGGACAGGCCTGAAACCTCTTGCAGGGTGAGCAGGAAGGACCTACCAGCAGTCTCTTTCAACGAGACAGACGCACAGGGTGTGGAAGAACAACATCATGATGCGCTAGTAATTACCCTGTCAATAGGGAATTGCTTGGTGAAGAAGATCTTGGTAGACACCGGGAGCTCGGTGAACCTCCTCAAGAATATAAGGCTCACCGAGAAGGACTTGACCGACAGGGCAGTCCCCCTGGTAGGATTCAGTGGTGAAACCACGAGATCACTAGGGGAAATAGTTATTCCTACTTTTGCTGATGGAATTAATAAACCAGTAAGATATTTGGTTATTGATGGTCCATCTACTTACAATGTTATCCTTGGCAGGCCCTGGATCCATGAAATGAGAGCAATTCCCTCGACGTACCACCAGTGCCTAAAGTTCCCGATACCATGAGGAGTACATGAAGTACGAGGAGATCAAGAGGAGGCCAGAGGCTGTTACAAGTGTGACAACCCTCGCGATAGCGGAAATAAAACATAAAAAGCATGCAATCATATAGGGAAAAATACGAAATTTTTGAAAAATTTTACATGCCAAGAGTAAAATACGAGGAGTGTCAAATAAATACAAACCAAAGTATAAAATACTACAAGGAGACATAGTCTCTCAGAACGTAGTCAAAGCATAAATAAAGTCTAGCAAACTAGCTAAGAACGTCAGGGGTGAATCGTCAAAGGCCAACGCCCGCTAGCTTACACACGAACCCAAAATAAAGTAAAGATCCAACCATGCAACATGTACATTCATAAGATATGAACGCCACAGTTAGTGGGGAGTAACTCCAGGTTCTCCCAGCCATATCACAAGAAAACACATATAGGTAACGACTTAAGCACATATCGTCATAAATATAATTACATCATGTGAGATATGAATATATATTTTATGGTAAAAGGAATACGCATGTGAAGTATCAAAAAATATGCATCATCATAACACAATCCGAATCGATGAAGAGTCCCCTTGGCTACTATATATACACTAAGGGCTTGCATCTCAAAATAACTGAAATATAATTGAAAAGGTAGGGACTCAATATACAAACTAAATACATGTCGCATGTCACATATGTGACTAATGACAAATTAAAAAAATAAAATGGACACCAATTTTATGTGGTAAAACCGATTGTGGAGAGTGTAGGGTAGGTGATCAGGCCTGTCGCAAGCCCGATGCAAAGATAAATTACCCAGACTAGGCTAATAACAAGTTAATGTAATTAGGGAAGTAGGGGTCGATCCTTAGGGAGATGGTGTTTCCTATGGATTGTGAATCGTCTCACAATTGAGTTTTATCTAATGATTTTCTGGGTTTTGGATTTTGTGATTTTAAGGGATTAATTAATCTGTATCGCTATACAATTAATTAATGTATATGATTAGGGGATGGTCCTTTAGGTGTGACCTCAAGGGATCAACTCAATTGAGTCAATCGTTACCGATTTATGTTGACCAGTTGACTATAATATTCATCATCCCTTTGTATTCTTATTATTTAGATTTAATTATATGATCGCACTATTGTTGAGGACATTTACTCCAAAAATCTTCCACTTGTCCGAGACAAGTGTGCGTCACCAATTCTCTTGTCCTATTACAATCTCCCACTCAATGCAAGGTGTTTTGCAGGTCGTACTTACATTTGATCATATCATGAGTGGTTTCCTCAATCTGGAGAGTAACTGTCTGACCGGAATTATCTACCGTGGCCACGCATTTTCAGCTTACTCCTCCTCGAGTGGCCTTGACATTTTAAAACAACCATGACAAGGGGTGGACGATTCCTATCGCACTATTCCCTTCGAATAGCCACAGCTCATCATTACCCAAAAGATGCCCATTTGACCTCAGTTACGAAGGTCGTAGAGAATAAATCAAAGTCACTCTGAAACTGTGCCACTTTAGGCGAACATTCTTTAGTCAAAGAATTGACTCAAAAGAAAACTAGTAGCTCTTGCCACGACAAGGCTACAAGAGTTGCCAGAACTCTATAAGCGGTCACTGCCCGACATATTGTCACTTATTACAGTCTGTCAATGCGATCGATTTGTCATCCCTTATGACCCTATGGCACTTGATCTTGCCATCAATCGCATCACATTTTAGTCACTTGGAGACATCACCTCATATAAGCAACTAGGGGCCAATGCTGTGTTAATACAGTCCACTTTAATGTGGTTCAAAATTGTCTCTACAACCCATTTGGATATAACAAAGCACAAGACGAGCTTTAGAAACTCAAACGATAAATGTGATTATCTTATATGAACAATCAACACAATGTTATTGCTTTATATTATATAATCTAAAGTTTATTTCGTCAATGACAATTCATGACGATCTTTTAAATGCAATAAAGGCTTGGGTAGTGAACATACCATGTATTCATTTATTCCAACCTTATGCATTGCTTTTTCCTTCCATCCAACGTTATTCCTAATAACATGAATTCATCTATGTACATGTCTAGATCTCTATCTAGTGTTGGGCTCTTTAACTTGAAAGATACTCCCACTCGTTATCATGATAACTGATTGGTATGTAGGTGAAAGGATCTACCATTAGCTCCTTGTAAGCCACCTTATCCACATCATAATGTACTAAGTCTCTATTTGTAGAATTTATAATGATTGACTCTTCAATCATCCTTTTAGTTATTCACTTCTTGTATAACAAAAGTACGCCTAGGATTTCGTTAAATCCTTTTAAGTTTGGAAATTTGGGTTTGTGTAACCTTTACCACATTATCAAATTTTTTCTACCAAACACAAGCATGTATCCTTAGTTCTCCTCGAGTACTCTACGGATGTTCTTGTAGGCTATCCAATGACTCTCATGTGGATTGATTTGTTTTTGGCTTGTCATGCTCCCAGCATACAATTCATTTGAGTATGTGCATGTAATGGCATACATGATTGGTCTCATGTAATCAACAACTTTTAGGTTCAGTGGATGACTATGACCCTTTCATAGTGATCCCACTTTTATCAACATAAATAACCTATTTAACTTGTTGAAATAGATAAAGGATCTTATCGATATAAGACACTTTACTAAATGCCAAAATAAAATCTTCTATTCCACAATAGATTTTGATTTTAGTATACATGTTGCCCTCTTTTATCCAGCATTAAAATCCAACCACTCCTTTCAAAAAGGTAACACGAATACGTTACTCACAATGAGTGATACGTCATTCACGTGGAAAACAGTTTCTCCCACTGAAGTTCATGTCTTTACATGACTTTAACTCCCACTTAACTTCATGTCGATACATGACATTAACTCCCACTTAACTTCATGTCTATACATGATATTTCGACAATTCGAGTGAAAAACTACTTATATCTCATAATATAAAAAGATCATTATAACCTCTAGGTAGATACATACCATAGGCTTGTGTCATTTACACATCCTATTCCAAAACCCTTATTTGGACATGTGGTTTTGTTGTGTATCTTGTGCACACCTACTATGAGGTATTTCTTTGATGATTTGAATCTAAGCATAGTTACGCATTAACTTAGCTTTTGTAGACATCTATATGTTTATCCATGCAACTATAATTGGACACTTCCAATTAAAATATCTTCATGTATCTAGAATGATTTATTGGACAACTCCAAATATATCATTTATTTGCATAGATTCCATTTATAATTTATTTTCATAAGTCTCTTATGTTAGAAAATCGAATTTTAAAATTTCTAGTTGCTTCCACTTACATAGATCATAATCTTATTATATCAAGAACATTTTCTTTTGGTCTCGTCACTAGTTTAAGGATTCACCTAAGAACGCTTTCTTTTGGTCTCCTCACAAGTCTTGAGTCTAACCTAAGAATATTTTCTTTTGGTTTACTCACTAGTTCTTAACTAGGTTTTTGTTGTGGCTTATTTTGTCCCACTCAATCTTTAGAAAAATACAAATATTTTCTTTAAAGATAGCCTTATGAGCCACAACAAATTTGTACTCATACTCGTGAGGGAGGTAGAAGTATCACAACATGACCTTAAATGATCTACTAAAGACTTTATTGTAAAGACATCGAATCTTAGCTTTCAGATAGACTAGTTCTATAAGCTAAAGAGGTAGACTCATATTCATGTCATTCACTATCTTTATAAGTGGTGAAGCCAATTGGTTTGGTAGACTCCCTACTTTAAGTTCAATAACTCAGTTTTGACTTAGCAATTGATCTTTCAAAGTGAGAATCGAATTCTTAGTCTTCTATTATAATGATCCAATCATCATAATACTAATATGATCAATTTGAGTCGATACAATTTATGTTATTAGTGCAAGTAGAGTATGATGACAAGTTTTTAGAACTAAAAGTTTCAACAAACCGAGTGACTTGGGTTGAAAACCAAGTCACTAAATCCAATTACAACCAATGTCAATAAAAGGAATTTAACAAATTTCCATGTCAAACAAGGAAATTATAAAAGTTCTAAAAACCAATGTCTCAAAATACATCCCAAAATTTAGACAATTCAAAATGAGAGCAAGCTTCCATAGGTCCTCAATCATGGGTATCCACCTTAGCTTCCCTTGAAGAGCCTTCTTAGGCTTGCTTGTCCTTGCCTTTATCCTTGCTAGGATGCCCTAATTACAATTAAATAGGGTAAGAATCACAACTCGTATCTATATACTAAAGTTGAGATCATAACATAAACGATAGGGATAAATATTTACCTACTGGAAAAATCTTTCCAGTTTTAAGATCTCCGAGATACTTAGAGCAATTCCTCTTCCAATGCCCTACGCCATTACAATAAAGGCATTTTTCCTCATTGGAGGCACCCTTCATGGGCATAAGAGAGCTATTCTCTATAGTTTTACCCTTTCCCTTGAAGGTGGAGGGCTTCTTCCCTTTACTACCACCTTTCTTGAACTTTTCCTTACTCTTATTATTAATATGAAGTACATCCTTGGAGGTGCTAACATTTAGCCCCATGTCTCTCTGAGTTTGCACGAGCATCTTGTGCAATTCATGAAGATAGGTTTTCATGTTTTGCATATTGTAGTTTACCCTAAACTGCACATAAGCCTTGATTTTCCCCAAGGAATGAAGTACTCAATTAATAACTAGTTGTTCGGGAATGTCAAGCCCTTGCATTTTGAAAGTCTCGACATGCTCAATCAATTTGAGTACATGAGGGCTAACTTTTGGCCCTCTTTTAGGTTCATGTCGGAAAATGCGGAAGCCGTCAGATATTGTATGATCCTAGGAGCTTGTGAAAACATGGTCACAAGCTTGCCATAGATCTCAGAGGCCGTGCTCATCTTTATGGCATTGCTTTGTAGATCGGCCTCCATCGATAAGATCAAAACAATTTTGATTGTGGCAGACTCTTTATGGTAAGCATTATAGGCTCGCCTTGCGCCGGCGGTTCGTAAGGTTCGGTGGGAGAGGCCCGGTAAAGTAACGAAACTTCTCGTCACCCTCCGCGGCCAAGCAAAGTTGCATATCCCAATCGGTAAAATTAGTGCCATTCTTTTCTAACTTGCATCGATCCATGAAGGATCGAAGCCATGAGACGTTCGTGAGAGTTGGAGCATAGGTGGTGGTGGATGAATTAGCATTTGCCATTTCGAATAAACAATATTAACTACAAATTTTAGACATAAAGGAAAAGTCAACATTTATCGTTTTAAATACTTGTAAACATTTTTAAGCAAGTTTTAACATTTAAATAGTGACCTCTACCCAACTATTATAACTGATTCCGAGATCCAAATTCATATCAACTTGGGCACTCAAACACCCGCAAATGTACCCTATTTTTATAGTAAAAATATTATACGGATACTTTTCAGCGAAATTTAGTTTTAGTTTAGCATTAAATTTTTCCGTGGCTAATTTCGAATTTCCGATTTCGTTTTCGGACTTTGCGCGAGATTCCGAGTAAGTTACGTCTTAAGACGTTTATGGACATTTTCTCATGATTTTCCACTTACTCCCTCATACTCTCCTTATGTGGGAAAATCGGTATTCCCGCAATACAATTATTATAGGATTATAACGAAAAAGCAATAACTGGATTATGCGAGTCATAAACGAAAACAAAGAAAAATAGAGATTTAGAAATCAACCTCCGGTCCTAGCAATAGGCGTAAAGAACAGAGATATCAAGGTAGATATCCTCCTAATCGTCGCACCCAAGATGCTCCGAGAAATACCCTTTTCTTTTGCTAGAAAGAGAACCTCTTACACGATCTCACTGATGAGAAGGAGGTTTTGTCTTTTGTGAAAAGTTACTGTTAACTTTTGTCTTGTGTGAATGATAGAGAGGCAGAAGTGAGAAATGAATTAGGGTTAGGTTTTTTTCTTCCTTTCTTTGTTTCTCACGGCTCAACTAGGGTTTTTATATGAGGAGATTTTGTCTCCTCAAAATAACTACCCATTGACCGAAAAACAGAGTGTATCTGGACACCTCTGTTTCGGTTATCTTAGCTTCCAATATAATGTAATATATTATATCGTCGTTTGTCATGGACCGACATCACTATAATACATCATTAGTTATAAATATCCGTATATTTATAATTGGCCAATTAATTATAACGGTTTATGTTTAATTAGCTTACATTATATAAAACAATTAAATATAAAATTTTATATTCAATTTACGAATTACAGTTAATTCGTCTCAGCTAATATTATTTAATCGTTATTAAATAATCGTCTCATCATCACATTGACTAACCTATTAGTCAAATACACTGACTAACCTTTTAGTCATATAATAGGGCATCAATATGATTATTTTCTCAAATAATCACATCTCTCAAACACATCCTTAGGTGTGACTTTTAGGGACCAGTTGATCACCGCCATCTGTATGACAATAACGTCAAACTTATCTAGCAAGCCAACCGTTATTGATAAACGTTAATCAACTGATTATTATACAAAGTATACCCTGTGAACCTACAGAGATTTATTTATGTTATTGCACTAACTGTGGAGGACACTGCTCCAACAATCTCCCACTTGTCCGTACAAGTGTATGTGCGATAACCGATTCTCATATCCATAATAAATTTCTCCCACTCAATGTAAACCAATTTGCAAAGTCCGTATTCACAAAGGTCGTAGTTTACAAGTGATCAGTATCAAGAGTGGTTTCCCCGACTAGAGAGTAACTTAACTGATAAACGAATCTTTTATTCGAGCATGGCCATGCATTTCAGTTACAGCTCCTCGAGTGGCCTGAGAAATAACATAACCTGATAAAGGTTGGATATTTTCTTCAACTCGAATCTTTGCAGATACAAGCGCAGTATGAAATGACCCAGTAAAAATCTACTTAGCCTCCTGTTACGGTCGACCATGAGAAAGAAACCAAAGTCACCCAAAAACTGCCTTAATCTCAAGAGACAGTCGATAGTCAAAAGAATCGACTCTAGGAACACTATGGACGTCCTATCCACGACCTGGCACCTAATGTTCTGAAACATTTAGGACTCCATAACGTTGTCACAAAATTGTCCTGCGAGGTATCATTATAACTCGCATATGTGATCGATCATTCAACTGTTTGACTTATTGGCTCGTTGAACCCACATCAATCGACTTTCACAGAATATATATTGCCAGAGTTATCAGCTCAGTAGGCGATTACGGACCAAAACAAATATAATGTAATTCAGTTCACTTTGTGACGTTCATGTTGTCAGTACACCCACATGAAAAACAAAATATAAAACAAAACGATGATTTCATAGATAGTTTTTATGAAAAAGATACAGGTGTCTAATCCATATAAAACAACTAATACAACTCAGGAACACGTTTTGATTCCCATGGAAATAACGTGCCCTTCATGCTTATCATATCTCAATGGTTTAGTGAGAGGATCTGCGACGTTATCATCCGTAGCAATCTTGTCTATCACTATCTCCCTTTGCTCCACGTAATCTCGGATCATGTGAGCCTTCCGTTGTACATGCCTAGACTTGTTGCTGGATTTGGGCTCCTTAGCCTGGAAGATGGCACCACTATTATCACAATAGATGGTGATCGGGTCATCCGAACTAGGAACTACAGTTAGTCCTTGTAAGAATTGACGCATCCATATAGCTTCCTTTGCAACCTCTGAAGCAGCATAGTACTCGGACTCAGTCCTAGAATCTTCTATAACACTTTGTTTGGAGCTTTTCCAGCTGACCGCATCGCCATTAAGAGTAAAAACGAATCCAGACTGAGATTTCGAGTCATCTCGATCCGTTTGGAAGCTAGCATCTGCGTAAGCGATTGCGCATAGCTCAATGTCACCTCCATAAGTCAATGCCCAATCCTTAGTCCTCCGTAGGTACTTAAGGATATTCTTAACAACCATCCAGTGTGTTTCACCTGGATTGCCTTGGTACCGACTCGTCATACTCAACGCATATGCCACGTCTGGACGTGTGCATATCATGTCATACATGATCAATCCTATAGCTGATGCATAAGGAACCCGACTCATGCGCTCGACCTCTTCCGATGTCTTTGGTGCCTTAGCTTTGCTCAACTGCATCCCAGAAATCATTGGAAGGTTCCCCTTCTTGGAGTTGGTCATGCTGAACCTCTGAAGAATCTTATCTATATAAGACTCCTGACTGAGGGATAACATTCGTCGTGATCTATCTCTGTAGATACGGATCCCCAAAATTCTTTGTGCCTTGCCCAGATCTTTCATCTGGAAATGGTTCTTTAACCAAACTTTTACCGAAGTTAAGAGAGGTATGTCATTCCCAATCAAGAGTATGTCGTCAACATACAATATTAGGAAAACAATCTTGCTCCCACTCGACTTGATATATAAGCATGGTTCCTCGACCGATCGAGTAAATCCATTCTCTTTAATCACCTGGTCGAAACGATGATTCCAACTCCGAGAAGCCTGCTTAAGTCCATAGATGGAACGCTTAAGCTTGCATACCTTCTTAGGATTTTTATGATCAATGAAACCTTCGGGTTGTACCATGTACAACTCCTCCTCCAAATAACCGTTTAAGAAGGCGGTTTTCACGTCCATCTGCCAAATTTCATAGTCATGAAAAGCGGCAATCTCTAAGATTATCCGAATGGAACGCAGCATGACTACGGGTGCAAAGATTTCATCATAATGCAATCCGTGCACTTGAGTGAAACCTTTTGCCACTAGTCGTGCCTTGTAGGTATCTGATTGTCCTTCTACAGAATGCTTTATTTTGTAAAGCCATTTGCACTGAAGAGGCCGAACCTTATCAGGTAAGTCAACCAGATCACATACGTCATTCTCATACATAGAGTCCATCTCGGATTGCATGGCATCAAGCCATAGCTTAGAGTCGGAACATGTCATGGCACCTTTATAGGTAGCGGGTTCGTTACTCTCTAGGAGTAAAACGTCATCTCTCTCATTCTCCTCGACCATACCAATGTATTTGTCTGGAGGAATAGAGTGTCTACCCGACCTCCTAGGTTCCAAAGGAATATTAACCGCAGCCGATGATGAAGGAACAGTTTCCTCCATTGGTTGCTCGGTTGTTGGTTCTTGAATCTCCGACAGATCGAAGGTTCCATTACTTGTCCTATTCTCGAGAAATTCTTTCTCTAAGAACGTCGCACTAGCCGCAACAAAAACTCGATGTTCGGTAGGCGAGTAAAAGTAATGACCAAACATCCCTTTTGGAAAACCAATAAAGTATGTCTTGACCGATCGTGGGCCGAGCTTATCGTCAGGTCTCCACTTGACATAAGCCTCGCAGCCCCAAACCCGAATAAAGGACAAGTTAGGGACCGTTCCCTTCCATAAATCATATGGAGTCTTGTCTACAGCTTTAGACGGACTTCGGTTAAGTATTAGAGCAGCTGACAAAAGAGCATATCCCCATAATGAGTCAGGCACAACCGTGTGACTCATCATGGATCGAACCATATCAAGCAATGTTCGATTTCTCCGTTCGGACACACCATTCAATTGTGGTGTTCCAGGTGGAGTGAACTGTAGTACTACACCACAGTCTTTAAGGTGTTGATCAAACTCATTCGAAAGATATTCGCCACCACGATCTGAACGTAGTGCTTTAATCTTTCTAACTAGCTGGTTTTTCAACCTTCATCTGGAATTCCTTGAACTTGTCAAATGACTCACTTTTATGCTTCATTAAGTAGACATAAACATATCTACTCAAATCGTCCGTGAAAGTGATAAAATATCTATAGCCATCTCTAGCGTTGATTGACATAGGTCCACACACATCAGTATGTATGAGTCCTAATAGGTCAGCAGCGCGCATTCCAACACCTTTGAAGGAAAGTCGAGTCATTTTGCCTATGAGACATGATTCACACGTGCCAAAAGATTCATAGTCAAATGGGGAGATAGTCCCATTGTCAATGAGCTTCTTCACGCGTTTTTCATTTATGTGTCCCATACGACAATGCCATAAATAGGTTTGATCTTTGTCACCAACCTTTGCTTTCTTACTACTCACATGCAATATATCCGTGGTTTGATCTAAAACGTAAATCCCATTAATGGAAACTGCTTTACTATAAATCATTTCGTGTAAAGAGAAAATACAGCTATTATCCTTTATTACAAACGAAAAGCCGTCTTTATCAAGTACGGAAACTGAAATAATGTTTTTAGATAAACTGGGTACATAGTAACAGTTATTCAGAAAAACCAAATCCATCGGGAGTTTGATTATCTTTATATGTTCCCACTTGAAAACGGGCAGCTACTCTGTCTCTCCATTCCCACTCGCCGGTCCACACACCCCTTGCGAGAGTTGTGATGTTTCTTAGGCCCTGCAAATGATTGCACAGATGAGAACCACAACCAGTATCTAGTACCCAAGTTCCAAAACTTGCATGGTTGATCTCAATCATATGAATAAAAGAAGAAGACATACCAACAGGAGAGACGCGGCCTGCTTTAATGTCCTCTCGGTACACGAGACAGTTCCTCCTACAATGCCCAAACTTGTGGCAGTGGTGGCACTCCACGTTACCTTCATCGCTCTTTGTCTTGCCTTGTGAGCTACCGCTAGTCTCACCAGGCCCACTCTTGCCTTGCCCTGGCTTTTTGAATTTCGGCTTCCCTACAGCTAGGTTGGCCTTAGCCTTTCCCTTACCTTTGCCCTTGTTGGCAATCATGAGAACGTCCTGTTTCAGACTCTCACTCAATTTCAGATCACTCTCGGTCTGGACGAGAAGTGAGTGGAGCTGATGAAGACTCTTCTTCATATCATTCATATAGTAATTTGCCTGAAAAGGGCAAAACCATCATGAAGTGAATGAAGAACGCGGTCTATGACGATCTTCTCATCGATTTTGCAACCAAGTGCCTCCAGTTTCTCGACATTCTCAATCATGTCAAGAATGTGTGGGCTAACTGCTTGGCCTTTCTGGAGTTTCGCTTCAAAGAAGCGACAGGTATGCTCATAGCTAACGATCCTCGGAGCTTTCGAGAACTCGTTAGAGAGCGTGGTGAAAATCTTGTTCGCACCATGGGCAATGAATCGCCTTTGCAAATTTGATTCCATTGAAAAGATGAGTACGTTCTTTATCGCACCCGCCTCCATCATGAAATCACTATAAGCAAGTGATTCATTAGCTCCTGCATTGGGGCCTGGGTTGGGCGGTAGTGGCTCAGTCAAGTACTTGAGCTTACCGTCAGCAATGACAGCATTCCGTAATGCCGCCTCCCAGTCCGCAAAGTTGGACCGGTTATTCTTCAGTCGTGTTGACTGATTCATAGTGTCCATGAACATCTTAAGCCAGGACTCACGTCCGAGCGTGGCACTTGGCATTGGGTCATCAGTATGGACAGCCATTTTGTTATTTAGCAGTTATATCTGTATATAACGAATTCAAAAACTGTGAAAAAGAAAATAAATATGATAAGTATTCATCGTTTTAATTTTGAGTCTAATGAAAAAAACTGTTTAATGCGATGACTCGTGCATTTATACAATTGACCTCCCTCAAGAATTTATATAAATGATCCCAAGACTCAATTTCTGTAAATTGATAAGCCAACCTCTTGGCTAATTCTACTTTTAGAATTCCTGGTCGATAAATTTCTGTAAATTCTATCTTTCGTCCATCATAATCACGAGATATTACTCGTACTATAATGTTGAGATAAAATAGGTCAACACTCACTACTTACCCAACGTAGAAGGGGTCATATTATGACTTCCGACGAAGAAGGGGCTCATAGTAGTTTTCCCTATAAAGACTAGTCTCAATTTTAATTTATAGGGGAAGGTCCCATCATCTTAACTTAAATTCATTTTAAGTGAACGAATGTCTAGCAACTCGAGAATGATTTAACTAAGCCCTAAAAGCGAGTGACATCTGTATGTCCATGATTAAAAATATTCAATCTATATGAATCATTTTCATGCATTTTAGGTTTAGGTGGTTTGGTTTAGGCGGTCAATGATGCAATTATATCTATCATGTGATGGAAAGTAAACGAGAATGAAAAACGTAAAGGAAAAACATGTCCTAGTGTGGCCTATCCTACCAAAAAGAATGAAATACAACTTGGAATCCAACTGCTTGGACCCTCGAAGCTTGACTTGATCACCCTTCTTGGTCCATGTAGCGGGAGTGAGCTCCAATCTCCATCTTTAGTCTTCTTTGAAATTACAACAAATAAAATTACATTGTGATCCTATTTATTACATACTAATTTCAAAACCCAAAACTAAAATAATGGAGATTCGAGATCTCAAAATACATCCAAGACTATGTTACCATCATTACGGTAACACAATCTACTAAGGTCACACTAAGTTACAACTGATTGTAAAAATACGTTAAAGATTCATTCAAACAATCCAAAAGATATTATAAAAGCACCAACTAAAATAAAACATGCAAGACATAATACATTTATTACGTTGTTTTATTATCCAAACCACCCTTTTAACATAGATTATAATTATGTGGTGATTCTGTAATTACCCACATTAATTACAATCTCAATTCATTTTACTGATAAAATGAACTATCCTAAACATTTCAAACTGCTTTAAAATGTAAGATATTTAGCATATGTGAACCGTTTCACATTAATTATACACAATCCGAATGATGTACAATTAATGGCCCAAAAAAAACTTTGTGCACGGCAAAAATAGTAAAAAAAAATTTTGGCAGAATTTTTTTTCGGCAAAATGGTCCTTATCGACAAAATAGGGAAAAATTAATATCCTTTCAAATGATAAACTCATTCAACATCATTTCCATTTTCATTTTAACCTAATCTTTATTAAATTAAAACATCTACAAATCTATTGTATGTTATTTTAACATATTAAAAATAACAAAATAAATCTAAATGAAAACGAATACGAAAGGAAATACGATTCTGTAAGGTGCTCGATCGAGAAGAAATTAAACTATTAATTCTCTCGATCGAAAAAAAAACGTGTCGATCGAGTATACTGTTTACTCGATCGACTAATTCTTCCTAGTCGACAAACAGGGACCTCGATCGGGAATAGACATCACTCGATCGACCTAAAAATTTGAGAAAAACAAAACTTCTCGATCGAGACACTCGAGTTCTCGATCGAGACAAAAACTCTCAAAAACTTCTCGATCGAGACACTCAAGTTCTCGATCGAGACAAACACACAGCGGAAAAACTGTTTCGTTTTATGAAATCAAATTAAAACAATTTCGTGGCCTATGCTCTGATACCACTTGTGGGAAAATCGGTATTCCTAAAAAACAATTATTATAGGATTATAACGAAAAAGCAATAACTTGATTATGCGAGTCATAAACGAAAACAAGAAAAGAATAGAGATTTAGAAATCAACCTCCGGTCCTAGCAATAGGCGTAAAGAACAGAGATATCAAGGTAGATATCCTCCTAATCGTTGCACCCAAGATGCTCCGAGAAATACCCTTCTCCTTTGCTAGAAAGAGAACCTCTTACATGATCTCACTGATGAGAAGGAGGTTTTTGTGTTTTTCTTGTGATGAGAGTGAGAGAGGCAGAGTCAGAGAAAAGACAATTAGGTTTTAATAAAACCCTAATCACACCTCTTATACTCTCAGATTACCGAAATTAAGGATGAGATATTATCTCCTTAATTCGGTTATTATGACCGAGTATGGAGGGCCAAAATAGGAAGAATATCTTCTTATTTTGGTTACTCTTTTACATTCCATAAAATGTAAAATACATTTTATAAATTGTCAATAATTAATACCGATATTATATTTAATGACAATATTGTATAAAACGTCTCATCAATAAACAGACTAACTTCTTACTCATTTAGGGTATTAATATGATTCTGTAATCACATTTCTCAGACACATCCTATAGGTGTGACTTTTAGGGACCATTTGATCACCGCCATCTGTATGATAATAACGTCAAACTTCTAGCAAGCCAACCGTTATTAGGTAAACGTTAATCAATTGATAAAATACTCTTAGTAAACCCAGTGTACCGGTAAGAGATTTATTCGCGTTATCACAGTAATTGTGTAGGACACCTAGCTCACGAACCTTAGGTATACTCTCTCGATCTAGAGATGTATCTCCTCGATCGAGAAGATATGGTATACTAAAGTCCTCGATCGAGTACAGATCTTCTCGATCGAGCAATACATGTGGTCGATCAAGAAGGACAATGTCTCGATCGAACCCTTGCTAGTTCCAACATCTCCACCAGCTGGGAAGATGAAGATGCTAAGGATTGGTTCACATGGGAGTTCTACCTCGAGATATAAGTACCAAAGCGCCTTTCCAATGGTAGAAGAGCTTACTCAGAATCAAGTAAGTCTTCTTGGCCGGTCGTCGGCCATACGAGGCAAGCTGAGGAAGAGGCACAATGACCTTAAACATCATCTCATCACTCCGGTGAGCGAATTCAAACCATGTATCCACCCCCACCTTCTAAGACCACGTCTTATCATCAATATGTTAGGTTCATATATCTACTCATAAGACTCTTCTTATGATACACTAATTAAATCTTTATTTAATTTCCAATATCTAGTGCATGCAAACTAATAAAAACAAAGTAGAGAAAGAAATTGTTCCCTAAATTGTTCTTTTGGACGTGTAACGGCACAAGTGTAGGACACCTTCTTACAACTTGTTCATGAGCTAAAGATGAGTGGATGAACTTCCTATTTCCATGTATAGAAACACTCCAATTAGTAGCACCAAAACTATCCCAAATCACTATATTATTACAATACTAGTGTAGTACAATAGTAGCCCTTAAAATGAATACAAACACTCTTATTACTACACTTTGTAATGTAGTATTATAACTAGAACAAAATTTCTATGAAACTTCTTATGTTTCTAAGTATATTGTTATCTTTAGTGAGAAGTTGTAGTATCTTAGAATATAAGATGAAGTTACAATAAGAAGAAAACTTCTTCTTATTTCTAGTACCATAACCGGCCAAGCATGTAGATAAAGAGTTGATTGCTTTTTGCCTTTTGCTTTTTGCCTTTTGCCTAATCAAGGTATTAGGGTGGCTATAGGTTTTATGGTAGTAATCATGATGTTTATATTTTAATTAGAACATTTAATCAAAAGTTAAACCTCACCCTACACCTTATAAAAACCGGTGCACCCATGTTATCATGAGTTTCCATTTTATTTTGGCATTTGTCACATATATGATATGTGACATGTGACATGATCTTATCTTATAAATGTGTATTTAACTAATTTAAATGCAATTTCATAACAAATAAATTAAACTTAACATTTTAAGTATTAATTCATAATCTCATGTATATAAAATAGGTCATCTCGTATTTGATTAATATAATCTACAACTAATTATAACCATGATTAACCAATTATGCTTATCTCAAATGTTTCATAAACATTAAGCATTCTTAGTAATTTAACAATTAAATTACCAAATTGAATCTTATTTAAATATCTACAATAAGATATGATTCTCACTTATAATATAAACTTCTTCTATTTAAGGGATTAATTAATCTGTAACGTCATACAATTAATTAACTTTCATGATTACGGAATCGTCCTTTCGGTGTGATCTCAAGGGATCAACTGATCACCACCGTCATACGACAGTAACGTCAAACTATAGGAAGCCAATCGTTACCGATTAATGTGGACCAGTTGACTATAATGTTAATCATCATTTTGTATTCTTGTTATTGAAATTTAATTAAGTGATCGCACTATTGTTGAGGACACTTACTCCAACAATCTCCTAATCAATGCAGGTCGTACGTGCATGTGATTTATCATGAGTGGTTTCCTCGATTCGGAGAGTAACTGTCTGACCAAACATATCTACCGTAGATATCTTCCGAGCGTGGCCACGCATTTCCAGTTCACTACTCCTCGAGTGGCCTTGAGATATTAGTTAACCCTGACAAGGGGCTGGACAATTTCTATCGCATTATTCCCTTCGTACACTCACAGTTCTTCATGACCTAATAACTGCCCATTCACTCCGTTTTACATAATGGCTTGGGGCAAAAATCAAAGTCAATCAGAAACTGTGTCAACTTGGGCGAACAGTCTTCAGTGTAAAGAATTGACTCAATAATTATACTATAGTAGCTCTCGCTACGACCAGGATTTATGAATTGCCAAAACTCTATAAACGGTCACTGCCCGGCAGAATGTCACATACAGTCTGCCTATGTGATCGACTAGTCATCTCATATGACCCTATGACACTTGAACTTGCCATCAATTGCATCACATTTCAATCACTTGGAGACGTCACCTCATAAAAGCAACTAGGGGCCAATACTATGCTAATCCAGTTAACTTTAATAAAACAAAATTAGTCTAGGATTTCGACAAATCCTTATAAGTTTGGAAACTTGGGTTTGTGTAACCTTTAACACATAAATAAGTTATCACTACCAAACATAAGAATGAATCCCTAGTTCTCCTCGAGAACCTCATGCATGTTCTTGAAGGCTATCCAATGACTCTCATATGGATTAAGTTGTTATAGGCTTGTCATGCTCCAAGCATACCAGTCATCAAGGTATGTGCATATCATGGCATACATGATTCGTCTAATGGCGAAAACATTAGTAATCACGTGATCAACAACTCTTAGGTTCAGTGGATGACTATGACGGTTTCATAGTGATCCCAATTTCATCAATATGAACAACCTACTCATCTTGTTGCAATAGATGAAGGATCTTATCAATATGAAATTCTTATCTTAATGTTAATATTATCTCTCATCTATCACTATAGATATTGGATACTTAAGATGCGATATGCATCTTCCAAGTCTTTCATCTAGAAATCATTTCCCAAACACTCCTTCACGGAAGACAATGTCAGTACATCATTCCCAATGATTGATTTGTCTCTTACATACAAGACGTGGAAGACAATTTGGTCCCATTAAACTTCATGTCTAAACATGACCATTTATACTCCCACTTAACGTCATGTATAAACATAGATCTTCAAAAATTCGAGGAAACCATTCTCTCTTATCATGAAAACGATCATTACAACCTCTTAGGCATTTTATTAGGATCACATCTCTAAAAGCCCTTTTCTGACAATGTATGTTTGTGTCATATACACTTCCTTTTCATAAATACCCATTTAGAAAAGTGATTTTTAACAACTACTTGTCATATCTCATACATATACTTTCAATGAGGTGTAGTAATAATCTTGGATCTCAAAGATGGTTATATTTTAACTTATAGGTAACCTTATACTTTAAAACTTCTATTTACCCTAGAGAGGTCCAAACCTCCTTAAGCAAATTTATTTATATGTATAGATTCCATCTTGGATTGTAAGGCTCTTATGCAACAAATTCGAATTGGTTTTATTAGTAACCGCCACATCATAGATCATAGTCTTATTACTCTCAAAAAGTAAAATTTTAACAACCAGCTTCTAACTTTTGACGACTTAAGAACATTTTCCCTTTTCTTTTTATTCGAAAAAACGTTTGTGGCAAATTTTCTCCCACTCTATCCTTTTGAAAATACACTTATTTTGTACAAGGATAGCACCATGAGCCACAAACAGTTTTCTTCTCTAGGTTTTAATGAGTAAATTTCTTACAAGGATAGTTGTATGAGCTTTGTTCCTTAGCCACAGACAACCTTGAGCGATCTATAGTAGACATATTTGTTTAGACTTTGTATTATAACTTCTCAATAGACTCGTTCTATATTTTAAGCTAAATATTTGGATCTCTATCCATGGCATTGAACAAAGTTAGGGTTCTTATCCCTTCCCTAACTCGTATGAAGTCTTATTGGCATTTAAAAATCTTATGTTAGGGTTTATATGAATTGTAAATCTCCAAATGTGAGTTCGCTAACTCGATATGACTTATGCAATTGATCTTTCTTATCCCAAATAAGTTGTGACGTTCATTCACAATCCCAAAGGGAGAATCCATTCTTAACTTTGGTTACTTACAATGATCCAATCATTATATCTCTCATAAGATAAATTAGTCTTTTGCTTTATGTTTTATGATACTAATATTTCATGACGAAAAGTTTAAGAACATAAAATAAATTCCATAGATAAAGTGACTTGGTTTGAAAACCAAGTCACCATGAATACAACTATTGTTTTCTTCAAACTAGGAATTCAAAATAGTTTCCATGTCATAACATGGAAATGAAAATAGTTCAAAACCAACAATCAAAATGCAATAATAAAATAGAAGAAAAAAAAAATATCGTCAAGCCAATCATAGGTCTTCTCTACGTGGTGGCTACTCTAGCTTCCTTATAAGTCCTCTTAGGCTTGTTTTGCTTTGTCCTTCTTCTCATGCCTACATTCAATCAAAAAAGGGGTGAGAATCACAATTTGTATCAAAATATCAAAGTTGAGATCGATTTCAAAAACATAAATATTGGAAATAACTCTTACTAACTGGAAGAACTCATCCAGTTTTCATGTCTCCCAAGTATTTGGAGCAATTACGCTTCAAATGGCCCAGGCCATTACAATAATGGCACTTGTCTTCGGTCACGGCTCCCTTTTTAGCTTTGGAATAGCTATTCCCGATAGCCTTTCCATTGCCCTTACAGAAGGGAGTGGGCTTGTTCTCCTTAGTCGTTCCACTTTTCTTGAACTTCGCCTTGCTCTTAACATTGATGTTCAAAACATCTTTGCTTGAATTAGCTTAAAAGCCCATGTCACGTTCGGCTTGCACAAGCATCTTGTGCATTTCATGAACCGTGACGATGGAATTTTTCTTGATGAATTTCACCCTAAAGTTGACAAGCCCTTTGATCTGATTTAGGGGCAGTGAAGTATGAGGTCAATGATAAGTGGCTAACATTTTGAGGGCTAACATTATGACCGTCCTTCATATTTAGGGCTAACATTATGACCCTCCTTCATATTGAGGTCGAAGAATTGGGATGCGGCTTCATATTGGACTATTCATGGAGCTCTTGAATACATGGTCACGAGCTTAGAGTAGATCTCATAAGCGGATTTCATCTTAATGGCATTCCTTTGAAGCTCGCCATACATCGAAAAGCTCAAGACATTCTTGATCGCGACCGACTCTTTTTGGTAGACCTTATAGACCTCCCTTAGGGCGCTTGATGACCTCGCATTAGGATCGGTGCGAGGTGCCTTGGTGAGGTATCTAAACTTACCATCACTTTCGGCGGCTAGGCAAACTTGCCCATTCCAATCCTCGAAATTTGAACCATTCTTTTCAAGTTTGCATCGATCCATGAAGAATGTTAGCCATGATCACTGTTGAGTTGTGGTGCGGGAGGTCGCACCTTGTTATCGTTTTCCGACATTGCGAATTAAAAAAGTTTGACTACAACATATGAGATAATGGAAAAATGTCAACATTTATCATTTTAAACACTTGTAAACATTTTAATCAAGTTAAGCATTTATATAATGACCTCTACCCAATTATACAAATGATTCCAAGACCCAAATTCTACATCAACTCGGGTTTATGTGAGCCACGGACTCAACGATCTTTATTAATATAATATGGTGGGTTAACTCTTTAACCAATTCTACGAATAGAATTCTTGGTCGATGAAATACATTTATTATCATCTTTAGCCCGGAACACATGGGCCACGGACCCTATTCTTTCCGTTGAGAACAATCAAATTTCGATGTAATAACAATTCATTACCCCATTTACCCAACGTAAAAAGGAAACATTTCGGTGAGCCTAGCCTACCGCCTAATGAAATTGGGATTCATGAGTTCTAGTATTTGTTAAGGCAAAGTCTCAATTAAAAAAATAGAGGTCAAGTCAATTTATTATCTATCTCCTTTAAATAAACTAAAAATGGTGATCTATCGATAGTTATAATTAACCCGGTCGATTACTCGATAAAAATGCATGTGTTGTTTATATGGCGATTTGGCATGCATGTAACATATAAATAAACTGCAAGAAATAAAGTAAATTCCTAGTATGGCCTTCCTATAAATAGAAAATCAAATAATCTATTTACAAATTCGGAAACCAACTCCTTTGGTCGCTTGAACATTACGTGCACGCCTCCCAAGGACACCGTCTTTTCGGAACGCCTTTCCGAATGGTTCTGTCTTTAGGAAACTCTGGAATTACAAATAATTACAAAATATATAATAAAAATTACAATACTTTCTTATTATACATATGCAAAAAATAAATATTACAATAAAAGTGATACGAGATCACAAAATATTACAAACGAATCAATATTCCTTTACATTACGGGTAATATCGATTAAAACTAGAGCTGATCAAATGGCGCAGGCCCGCTAGCTCGGCCCGGCCCATCCCGATTTTTACTAGGGCATGGGCCTTGATTTTAGGCCCGAAAAAGCCCACGGCCCGAAGCCCATGGCCCGAATCAAATAATTTTAGCCGGGTTCGGCCCGACCGTAATTAAACTTTTATTAGATTTAACAAATGAATTGTCATTTAGTACTCCGTAGTACTTTGTTTGCATGTATTAATATGACAAACTTATATTTTTTAGCCAAAAAACATATTCAATTCATAAAAAAATTGTACAACACCGTCACGAGCATAATACTTAAGTACATTAGAAATATTGTACTACTGAAATTTTTGCATTTAATTAATCATTGGCCGCTCCCTTTGTCTTCTTCTTATCTCTAACTTCAAATTAATAATTTCTTATGATGATAGGCAGAAAATTTCATTTGTTAAAATTAGTAATATTCAAACAGTATTATACATTCATATTTCACTAGTTTACCATGTTAGCTTACGTTCATTTGTTGGAAAATTATCGTAACAATACTACGTACGTGACTACATGCACATTTCACTAATTCATTTGTTCAACTACATTCATACTCCTTACATTCACAATACCGATCAAATCACATAATTTTGTATGAAATTTTTCGATGACAGAGTATCTAGTTACATAATGAGATTTCTAAAGTCATTTGAAAAGTAAATATTATAGGCCCGAATTGGCCCGAAGCCCGCTTTAAGCCCGCATGGGCCGGGTTTGGGCCAATAAAATAGGCCCACGCATATGGTGTAACAACCCGAAAAGTACCCTATTTTTCTAGGGAAAATATTTTACGGATACTTTTCAGCGGATTTAAGTTTTAATTTAGAATTTATTGTTTCGAGTCGAATTTGGAATTTCCGGGTTCGTATTTGGAATTTCCGCGAGATTCCATGAGAATCCCGTTTTTAAGTCGTCTTTGACTTTTCTTAATTTTTAAGTCGTCTTTGACTTTTCTTGATTTTTAAGTCGTCTTTGACTTTTCTTGACTTTTGAGTCATCTTTGACTTTTCTTGACTTTTAAGTCAACTTTGACTTTCGTTGACTTTTTCCCGACTCATCTCGTAAATTTAAAGACCGAAATTATATTTGAAAAATAATAAATTTTATTTATTTTTATTTAGATTTATTTGAATTTATGATAATTTAATATAATTATTTTGAATTTATTCGGAATTAAAGAGAAGGTTTTACGGTTGAACCCGAACGTCATTTAACTATTCCCGAGTCATCTTAAATCCCGAAACAAACCCGAAACTCGACTTTGGCATGAGTCACACGCCCCATGTCATCTTTTTCCACTCACTTTGGATATTTTCATTCTTTTGATTAAACTAATAATAATATCTTAGATATTTATAACTTTATCAATCCGTTAACTGAAATTACGCAAATCGCTCGAAAAACAGACCCGATTCTCCTATGATCCACACGGTTCTCCTTCCTCTCTTAGAGCTAGATATTTGTCTTTCTTTTTATTACAATAACATAATATTTAATTAATATCTAGATATTTGATTAAACTATTATATAACCTAATAATATCTAATTAATTACCCTAATATAATTATAAAACCCGAGTCAATTCCGTAACAACAATTTCAAAACCCGACTCATTATTTTCTCTATAATTACACGACCCAATCTCCCATTACTCACTAAATACTTTTTCATTTTACAATAAATCAACTTAAGATCTAATTAATACTTTCTTTAATCTTTCTTCATCGTTCTTCGTCGTTCTTCGTCGTTCTTCGTCGTTCTTGAGCAAAATCGTCACAAAACCTTCATTTCTTATTCAAATCCGTCCTAACTTATATTTCTAGAATCTCCTCTTCGCTCTCCATCTTCAAGTACGGTTTATTTTCAATTCCGACAAAAATCGTTTTCAACACTTTAATTATGGAAAATCAAGTTTTAATTCTAACAATATTATTCTTGTCATTTCTTATAGGAGAAGATTTTGAAGACGAGTTTGGTGACTCGTATATTTTAGGAGAAGACTAGTAGACGGGTTTTCTTTACTTCTTATTTTTGGTGCTACTTGATTTTTGCTAGCTAAGGTAACGATTCCGAGTTACTCGACGAATTAATGTTACATACCTTTGTATCTTTTGTTTATCTTCATGTTATAGTTATTTATGATTTTTAACTAGTAACATGATAAGTTGTTATTATATTATGTTGTATGAATTTTTGGCATGTTTAGTGTTCTTGACATATTTTGATGATTTGTTCATAATCATGA
>JAIUZE010012867.1:0-51691 GCA_022085475.1 Heliosperma pusillum | reverse complement strand
AATAAAAACGGGTTAGATTGCCTCTCACGAAAAAACAAGTGGGAGGACACTTAGTTTCCCACTTGTTCTCTCATTTACCTTATTGTGAAAGACAATTCAATCCGTATTCATTCTAGACACATATGTCCGTCTTAAATGAGAATCTGTGTTATTTTAATAGGTCATGTACTCTTTTCAAAATTTTCCATATTGGAGTGGAAATATTAATTAGTGGGGTGTTTATGATTGTAACTAGCTAAAAGTGATAGATTAGTGGTATGCATGTTGTAATGTGGAATCATATACCCCCATATCGAGCTTATAATCTCTTATTGAGAGTAGACCCAGTAAACGGGTTATTTGGTCGGATATGTATAGAGTTAATTTAGGATGGATATTCAATTTGAGTAAATAAAATCGTTTAAAAAGTTTTCAAAATGGGACCCTAAATGATTTTTAAGATCTAATTTGCTAGTTAGATGTCTATGTTTGAGTACAATCACTATATAAAATTAGTTTAACCTTTTATGTAATTTATGTACAGTCTCAAACGAGTTTTGAAACCAGATCTCTCAAATTTATTTGGCAATTCAATGATTAGAGAATTCAGAATATTCATGTATTGGATCATTTCGAGTACAATCAGAATTATTTCGAGTCAAGTCACTTTGGCCCGGGTCATTTTCCTTAATGGCCTTTGTATGAAGCTGGATTTTTTGTATAATATATAGTCTTAACAGTATTTTATAGAAGTTTATACCACTTATTAAGAATAGGATAAAATGTGTGGACTAAGCTGGCAAGCTTCGGACTTAGTATAATGTTGGTTGTGTAAAATTTAGTTATAAAAATGGCTCTAGAGAGTAGAGAAGATTCCACATTTTTAATATACTCTCAAAAAAGTTATAGCAAATCAAAAGAAAACCACAAATTTTCATTAATCTCTTAATCTTAAGACGGGCATATTAGGGTACAAACTCATGTGGCACAACGAAGGTATAAAGATAAAAAAACCCATCTTTATAAACTGCCCACAACATATAAAGTACAAAGCCTTTTGAAAATAAACCTAAGCTAGATTTAGAACATAACTTATTAATAATAAACTTAACTGTGTATGATTCGAGTGAATTAATAATAAACTTAACTTATTATTAGTTTTTTTAGAGAGATTTAGAACATATGTGGGGCTATGAAACGAAAGTGTCGGTCTAGGGATTATGTTTTAAGGAAGGATAAATCGGTTTTTATAAAACTAAGTCTAATTCCGGACAAAAAGGCATTGATATGTATAAAAACATGTTTTAAAAGGGAGTTATTTGGATAAAAATTTATAAAAGGGAGTTATTTGAAAAAGGTTGATTATATAAGGGGGTTATTATTAATTTACTCTTAAAATTATATATTTTATGAATCGATTTTCTAACATGTGGCCAACAGGAACGTACTGACAAAGTCAAAACACAAACACAAATTCTCATTGAAGACGAGCACTATCTGTCACAAGCTGAAGACGGATAGTACCCAACGCAAGTGGATGACAAATGGATACCCCAACTTGCCCTCTCACTTGCATATTGTAAGAGGGCACTATCCGTCACAAAGGATAGTGCATGTCTTCAATGAAACATGCTGAAACAGAAATCATTAAATGGTACTCCGTACAAGGATATTTTAATTATCTATAAACAATATTTAATTGTTTTTATATTTTTCGTTTTCTTAATATATGGCTACTTGATATATGCTAGAAAAATCGCTTTTCAGTTTAAATAAGCTAGTTTGTGGGATTTAGTTTCCTACTTACAATAAACGTAAGATTGTATACTATAAATACGACTCTGTAATCCGAAAGGGTGTGATCAAGTGATTAAAATTTACGTGAAATTCTCAAGTATCTCAGGTTCAAGTCTCCACAAGATTGTTAGGATTTAGTTTCCTGCAAACCGGTATCACAACCCAGGTTGGGTGGGTTAGGCAAAAGTGTTACACTAAATTTCATAAAATTGGATAGACAAGCACTAAGTGTGGTGTGATTAACACTGACACAAAATGTGAAATCATGAACAAGGAAGCCATTAATGAAGCTTGAAGTAGCTTGATGAAGAAGATAGAGAAAGTAATTATAGAGAGAGAAGTAAATAAAGTGAGTTTGTTATATTTCAATCAGAATAATCAATGTACAAAGTGTGTTAGTTGTTTATATACAAAATGTTGTTGCTTTACTCTAACCATATTTGCACGTCATCAATCCGTGTCCTATACTATGATTGGTTGTCATCAATCTACACCTTGTAACTCTTCTCCAGCTGAATCTATGACCTTCTCACATCCCCTCCTCAAGTTAGGATCCTTCATTAGAAAACACATTCCTAACTTGGAAGCCAGAAACATATGTTGCGTGTGTCCCAATGGTTTTGTCAAAAGATCAGCTAGTTGAAGATTAGTGCGAAGATGAGCAGTAGAAAGAAATCCTTCTTGTACCTTGTCTCTAACATAATGACAATCAATATTAATGTTTAGTCCTTTCGTGGAACACGAGATTTGCTGCTATGTGCAAGGCAGCCTTATTATCACAGTATAAAGTAATAGGCAAAGGCACTTTTACTCTGAAATCAGCAAGTAACCCATATAACCAAGTCAGTTCTCCAGCAGTATAGGACATAGCGCGATATTCTGATTCTGCAGATGACTTTGACACAGTTTTCTGCTTTTTCGTTTTCCATGAAATCAAAGAATTGCCCAGAAATACACATTGACCTGTAAGTGATCTGCACGAGGTTTGGCAAGCCCCCCAATCAGCATCACAGTATCCTTTGAGGACAAAAGCACTTCTGGCAGAGTAGAATAATGCAGCTCCTGCTGTACCTTGAAGATACTTCAGAACATGAACAACAGCTTGCATATGAGGTTATCTTGGGGAACTTAAGAATTGACTGAGATGTTGTGTGGCATATGACAAATCTGGTCTTGTGAGATTGAGGTAAAGAAGTTTCCCAATAATTCGCCTGTAGGATTCAGGGTCAGGAAGTAAAGATCCCTGATCCATGCTCAGATTTAAACCCTTAGGTAGAGAAAAAGGAGCTGATTTACAGTTCAGCATACATGCATCCTTCAATAAATCATGGACATATTTCTGCTGATTTAGCATTATTCCCTCTGAATTCCTTGTAATTTCAAGTCCCAAGAAATAACGATTTTCTCCCAAGTCCTTGATGGTAAAAGCATCATGTAGCTTATGCTTAAGAAAGTCCAAGAAAGACTTATCTGTACCAGTCAACAACAAGTCATCAACATAGACCAAGACAATTGACAGCTGCCCTTGATTATCTCTGGTGAACAAAGAATAATCATACTTGGATTGAATGAAACCTAGGGATAATAAGAGTTTGGTTAAAGCAAGGTTCCATTGTCAGGAAGCCTGCTTCAACCCATAAAGAGACCTTTTCAGATGACAGACTTGTCCTGCTGAGGCCTTTGAGTATCCTTCAGGAGGTGTCATATACACTGTTTCATCTAAAAAACCATGCAAAAATGCATTGTTGATATCAAGTTGATAAATTGGCCATTGCTGAATAGATGCAACTGCCAAAAGAACTCTGACAGTAGAGAACTTTGCTACAGGAGAGAAAGTGGCCTTGTAGTCTTTTCCTTCAACTTGGTTATACCCCTTTGCCACAAGCCTAGCTTTATACCTCTCTACTGTACCATCTGGATTGAACTTGACCTTACATACCCATTTAATTTGGAGCCTATGGGTTTGTGTCCTGGTGGCAGATCAGTGACAACCCAAGTACTATTAGTTTCCAATGCCTCAATTTCCTTGGACATAGCAGCTACCCACAAGGGATCTTGTTTGGCTTGCTTGTATGTGGTAGGTTCAACCACTCTCATCACATTGTTGATGGACTTCAACAAATGAGATGGATAAGATTCTTGATAAAAATGGAGAAACTATTATCATAAACCTCAGAACATGCAGAGGTATGCAGGGTTGAACAAACAAAGTCCTTCAACTTTGATGGGATGTTTCTTACTCTGTGAGATTGCCTGATGTTTGGTGCTGATGTTTCATCAATAAGATCAGCTGAAGTGTTGTGAGAAGAAGTATTATTGATTTGAGTATTACTATGTGGAGTAGTATGATGTTGTTGAGAAGTGATATCACTAGTAATAAAAGAGTTCATATTATTTGATGTATTATTATTTGGAAGATCAATGTCTTCATCAATAGCAGGGGGACAAAAAACATGAGGAAATGAGTTGTGTGAAACAGATTGTTCTTGAAAAGGAATTTGTTTGTTTGATTTGTATGGAAAAATATGTTCCTGAAATTCTACATCCCTACTTATTATGATTTTTTGATTTTCTAAATCAAACAATTTGTAGGCCTTCTGCCCATGTGGATACCCTATGAAGATGCATCTTCTTCCTTTGGGTTGAAACTTATCTCTTTTTGACCTTGGTATTAAAGCAAAGCATTGACATCCAAGAATTCTGAGATGTTCATAGGTTGGAGTAGAGGCTAATAACACTTAATAAGGTGTTTTCCATGACAGTAGAGGAGTAGGTAGTCTGTTAATGACATGTGTTGCTGCCAATAAACACTCTCCCCAGAATCTTTTAGGCAAATTAGCATAGATCATCATAGCTCTAGCTGTTTCAACCAAGTGTCTATGCTTTCTCTCAACCCTACCATTTTGTTGAGGAACTCCTGGTACACTTTTCTGATGCATAACTCCTTTGGCTACTGGCTAGGAACAACTCTAAACAAGAACTTTGTACAAGTTCAGTTCCATTGTCACTTCGTACCAGCTTAATGGTTCTTCCAAACTGTGTATGAACCTGGTTAAAAAAACTCTCTACAGTCTTACTAACCTGATTCTTATCTTGTAGCAGAAAGGTCCAGGTAACTCTAGAGTGATCATCAACTATGGTAAAGAAATAATGTGCTCTAGTTATGGAAGCAACCTTATAAGGTCCCCATAAATCAATGTGAATGAGACCAAAAATCTCATTAGCTCTAGAATAATCCCTTTGAAAGGGCTTTTTGTGTAATTTTGCCATTACACAAACATCACAATGATAAGACTGCAAATCTGAACCTTTAATTCCAGGAATATGTCTCATTTTTACAGATGAAGTATGACCTAAACGAGCATGCATAAGCTCTACAACACTATGTGCTTTACATCTATCTTCACTATTACAAAGCATGCTATGAGACTCAGATTGAACTGCATTATTCCCCATACTACTGATATAACAATCCTTATGCTCACTACCAGCAGCATTTACAGCAAATTGTTTATTTTTACTTAAACTATCTACTGAAGATGCACTCTGCCCAAATTCATTTATTGACTTGTGTTGTAACTTGTATAAATAACCTCCATCTTTGTGTCCTATAGCCAAGATGTGGTTTTCATGGTCCTGTATCACACAGGTAATAGCATTAAACTGTATGCTCAAGCCATTATAAGAGATTAACTGTATGCTCAAACCATTTTCGAGAATCTATCGACCACGACCATGATTGCATCCTTACCCCGTTGAGTGCGTGGCAAGGCAACGATGAAATCCATGGAAACCTCCTCCCAAGGCCTCACAGGAACCGTCAAGTAGGGTTGGGCATAATCCGGTCTGGACCGGAAAAATGGACCGGTCCGGACCGGAATCGACTGGACCGGAACCGGAAAAAAAAATTCCGGTCCGGTCTCCGGTCCATCATTTTTTAAGATTCCGGTCCGGTCTCGAACCGGTATTTTCCGGTCCGGACCGGATTGGACCGGAAAGACCGGAATTATTATTATTTAATTTTTTTATATATAAATTTTATTTTATTCCGGTCTAACCGGTCCGATCCGGTCCATTGGACCGGAATTTTTGGACCGGAATTAGAAAAAAGTGGGCATGTAGAATAAATTCCGGTCCAACCGGTCCGGTCCGGTCTTGGACCGGAATTTTTCCGGTCCGGTCCCGGACCGGAATTTTTGTAATCCGGTCCGGTCCCGGTCCCGATTTTTTATCAATTCCGGTTCCGGTCCAAACCGGTTCCGGTCCGGTCCGGTCCGGTTTTGGACCGATGCCCACCCCTACCGTCAAGGGAGTATACAATCCCGGCTGAAATTTGCTTTTGGCAACCTTGCAAGTAACGCACCTCGCCACAATATTAGTCACGTCTCCCAGTAATTTAGGCCAAAAGAAATGCTCCTTGAGTATCTCCACCGTCTTAGCAACACCAAAATGTCCAGCCAACCCCCCACCATGAGCCTCACGAATCAATAATTCCCGAACTGGATGTCTTGGAATGCAAAGCCGGTTGCCTTTAAAAAGAAAGCCGTCTTGTATCAAATATTCGCCACAAGGCCCAGCCTTACATTTGGTAAGTATGTCACCGAAATCCACATCATCAGGATAATGAGTTTTTAGCATCTCGAAACCCAATATCCGAGCATCGACAGTGGCCAATAACGTGTACCTGCGAGACAAAGCATCGGCTACTACATTGCTTTTGCCATCCTTATACTTCGAGGAGAAGTGGAAGGATTGCAAAAACTCGACCCATTTTGCATGTCGGGGGCTGAACTTTTGCTGCCCATTAATGTATTTAAGGGACTCATGGTCCGAATGCAAAATAAAATGGTTGGGACGCAAATAATGACTCCAATGATTAAGTGCTCTAACGATTGCATAGAACTCCTTATCGTAAGTGCAATAATTTAATCTAGCCCCTCCCAATTTTTCCGAGAAATAAGCTATGGGTCTTTTGCCTTGCAATAAAACTGCCCCAATCCCTACACCACTCGCATCGCACTCGACCTCAAAAGGTTGAGAAAAATCAGGTAAGGCCAAAATTGGTGCGGAACAAAGTCGCTTTTTAATATCGTGAAATACCCTTTGAGCCCTTTTGGTCCAAGTAAAAACCCCTTTTTTAAGACAATTAGTAACAGGCCCCATAATTGTGCTAAAATCCCGAATAAACCGCCTATAAAATGAAGCAAGACCGTGAAAAGATCGTACCTCACTCACATTGGAAGGAACGGGCCAAGTTCTAATTGCATCAATTTTAGCGAGATCAACCGATACTTCTTCACTTGAGACGACATACCCCAGAAAGATAACTTTGTCTACCAAGAAGAAGCATTTTCCCCGTTTGCCAAATAGTTGCTGCCTCCTAAGAGCTTCGAACACGCTTCTAAGATGTAGCAAATGATCCGCTTCGTTTTTGCTATACACGAGTATATCGTCGAGATAAACCACCATAAATCGACCCAAAAATAATTTTAACACCTCGTTCATAAGGCGCATGAATGTACTAGGTGCATTTGTGAGAGCGAAAGGCATAACGGTCCATTCATATAACCCATGTTTCGTCTTGAAAGCGGTCTTCCACTCATCTCCCTCCCACATTCGAATCTGGGTGATAACCGCTCCGCAAATCGATCTTGGAAAATACCTTGGAGCCGTGTAGCTCATCAAGCATGTCGTCCAATCGTGGCATTGGGAACCGGTATTTAATTGTAATGTTATTCACGTCTCTTGAATCAACGGACATTCGCCAAATACCGTCCTTTTTTGGGACCAGCAAGACGGGTACCGCGCAAGGACTCAAACTTTAACGTACAAACCCACGCTCAACTAACTCATCGATTTGTCTTTGAAGCTCCTTAGTCTCCTCCGGGTTACACCTATAAGCGGCTTTATTAGGTAGTGGGGCTCCGCGAACGAGGTCAATCTGGTACTCAATTCCCCGAATAGGAGGTAAACCTGGTGGTAATTCCTCGGGAAATATATCTCGAAACTCGTGAAGTAAGGAGTCCACAGAACTTCCTGCATTTATCTCGCTGTGTAAATTTCCACCCTCCTTGGCTATGAGTAAATAAACCAATTCCCCTTTATTAATGGCAGTTTCAACTTCCTGTGCTCCTACTAAGTTCAATAGACCCGCCGTCTTCTTCGTCTTGACACTCATAGCTCGTATGGCCTGAGATGACATAGGCTTAAGGATGATTTTCTTGCCCTTATCCCGCAGCTCATACTCATTACTTTTGCCTCGATGAATTACGTCCCTATCAAATTGCCAAGGACGTCCCAATAGGATATGACACGCATCCATGAGGATTACGTCGCACAAAACCTCGTCTGAATACGAACCCATTGCTAGACCAACTCTCACCTGCTTCGACACCTTCACCTTACTGCCATTGTTGAGCCAATGCAAGAAATATGGACTAGGATGATCCGAGGTGGACAATCCCAGTTTAGAAACCATTTCGCTTGAAGCGACATTGGTGCAAGTACCTCCGTCAAAAATTACGCTGCACCATTTATCCCCGACTTGGCACTTCGCATGAAAAAGTTGCTCGCGCTGATCCGCATCTTTGAATTCGTTTTGCACCTGCAAATAACGGAGCACTAAAATGGTATCGTAAATAGGCGCCTCATACCCCTCTATCTCCTCCTCCTCATCCTCATTTTCCCTGAAATTAAACACGCCTCCCAACCGCTCCTCTTCTTCGGCCTGCTCTCGCAACTCTACTACCAGAGGCAGGGGATTCGGATTTCGAAGTGGTCTCGATTTTAGTCCAGGGTTTGTTCCTGACATAATCCGTGTTAGACCCTCCCCCAAATTTGTTTTTACCCTGGGTTTCGAGTTTCAGGTAAAGCCCACAAAGGGTGTCGAAATCGGAGTAAGGGTATAATTCGACAGTATTAGCAATATTAGCATTTAAACCCCGTAAAAACCGTGCCATCTTCTGTTCCTCAATCTCCTCTAATTCCCCCATTAAAGACAAACCTTCGAACTCATCAATGTATTCCCCAACACTCAGCCTTCCTTGTTTAAATTCGGCAATTTTTCGATAAATAGAAATTTTGTGAGTCGTAGGTACATACCGTTTACGGAGTTTGCGTTTCAAAGAATCACAAGAAGCAATCTTGTCCTTCCCAGTCCGTAATCACTTTGCCTTCAACCCCTCGAACCATAACGATGCTCCTTTACTCAATCGCAAAATCGTATATCGGCATCTTTTCTCGTCACCGAGGTCTTTGAAATCGAATAATCGATCGATTTTCCGTTCCCAATCCAAATAGTTTTCTGGATCGGTACTCCCTGTAAACTCCGGAAGTTCAGAAACTTTGAACTCGTCTTGCTTCGGTCTAGGGCCAGTTCGGCTGCCAGTGGGACGGTTGCGTAACAATTCTCGAAGGTTCTCGAGTAACATATCGTCATCAAACTCTGCCATGATTCTCTTCGCGAGTAACCGAGTACCTAGAATCGTCTCGATTTAGGGAAATCAAGAGCTGAGGCTCTGATACCACTAATGATACGAATTAGAGTGCGGAAGCGATAATTTCTGTCGAGCTAGACCTATAACCCAACAAAAGACGATCGAGCTCAAGACCTATTGAGCACAACCAAGTAATTATCCAAAACACGTTTGAATAAAAACGGAAATATATTACTAACAAGCAAATAAGGAAAATTGAAGGTTTTGATTAATTTCGTGAATGAGCAATGCAGTAAAAAAACAAGGCTATAAATAGCCATCTTCTTGGCCGATCATCCGCCAAGAGCAAATGAAAGGTTCCTCACTAAATTGGCTTAATTAGGACTATTATTCTAGCTAATTAAAGCCCTTTATTGTAGCATTAACATAGCTAAATGAAGATAGAACAAAATGTTCTTTATTAAACTAAATGACATATTAATCTGCTGACGGTCCACCGCAAGCCAACAACGTCACAAAGCGAGTCCTCGACCAAAACAGAGTGTCACCGCAAAACAGAGTGCTGCCAGTCACGAAGCCAAGGTTATCATCACAGCCGTCTTTGTCACCGTTGCCCGTATATATACTAGCCTGTTCAAACTCAAAAGTTGTGTGTGCGACTTCTTATCTCGAATCTGCTCAATTTTGCCCTGTTCCGAACATTTGTTTTGTTAATCCAAACTAAGAACATTACAACAAATAAGAGGTTGCTTGTATGGGAAGCAACTAATGAGGAAAATAAAAAAAATACTTACGAGAAACTCTCTCATTTCTTCTTGTAGCATCCTGATTACTTCAAGTTTGATTGATTCGTCAACATGCTTCACATGCTCCCTCACATAAGTTATAAGCTCGTTGAAAACTGAAGTTCCTTTGGTAATCACCTGCATGTGGTAATTTTGCAGTGAGTAATATAAATAAGTAGTAGTTCATAGCTGCAAACAGTAAGTTAGAAATGTACAGAATGTACTAGATGTTAATGTAGCATTTACCTTCTCAAATTCTTGCGTAATCATATTGTTGCTTTCTGAGTTGCGGAATAAGAATTTCTCTGATGGCAGTGAAATATTATATAGCTGACAGCCTGTTCTGCTTCAATGAGAAACTGACAAGCCCTAGTAATAGCGTCTGGGAAAATGTTTTTAACATTCACCAATTCATTAGGATGACCCTTTAACAATACCTGCAACATCAGTATGAAAGTTAAAACTAATCTAACTTGAGAACTCTTAAATGAATCAAACAAGTAAAAACTGTGTAAATATTTTCAAAGGGAGGAAAAAATTGAAAGGCTTACACTGCAACCAAGAATTTTAGTAAAATTAAAATTAAACGACGACAACAACAAAAATAATATTTTTTTGGTCATTAATAACTATAATAAAATTAAACGTTAATAAAAAAATAAACGACGACAACAACAAAAATAATAACATGGGTGTGACAAGAACACAAATAAACATAACAATATTTGTTATAAATACTCATAAACCATAGCAAAATTTTAGTAAATTGTCGTAAATGTGTGTGTATTGTGGTAATAAATACTAATAAACCGTGGCAAAATTATAATAAATTGTGGCAAATGTATATATATCGTGGTAAGATACATACATACAATAAATTTATTATGACAATATACATACATACAATTTTTTTTTACGGGTATCTTTGTTAACGGGGTCCAGTGCGACCGCATTTGCTGCGCTAGGTCGGATCCGGGCATGAACAGACACTAACGACACCCCAAAAATTAACCCAAAATTGGCTCATATACCAGAATCCAAATATCTTGACGAGGCATGTTTGTCGTTGTTGGCTCATATGCTAGAAGTAATATGTACTTAATTCGAAGAAAAACTCGATCTCAACCCTTTGCAGATCCTTAATGATAAGACAATCATCAAGGTTCTTAGAGAATAATGAACCGCTTTTGCCACCTATGACAACACAGCTGATCCACTTGCTTAATGAGGCAATATAGTCATATTTAGAATTGTAATACCTTTTCTTAAGTTGTGGAGCTCATTTGCATATAATATCACGATTGAACATTTTCCCTTGTGAGATTTTTCGTCCCACAACTGCATCTCTGGATGACATTGCCTATGATCTAATCCTATTGATAAATGTTCCAAAGGGATATATAATATTAGAATACTCTTCTTGCTAGGACCGATAAATGTTCCATTCTCCTGACTTACTAGGACCGATATCCCTAAAAGAGCTATTGCTCGACAAAGTTTGTCAAGCTCATCATTAGAATACTCTTCTTGCTTGCAAGACTCGGTCACATGATCAAGCAACCGAGACACTGAAAGTTTCTTATCTATCAACCCTAAACCAATAAGGTCTTCACATGTACTGCTATCTATGGATCTTGGCTCATCATCTAAAACCACCGGCTTGCCGTCGATTGGCAAGCCAGTCATGTACAGCACATCTTCTAGCCCAAAAAACAGGGCTACATTTTCGAACACAAATTTACCGGTTGTTGTATCGTACTTGTCGTATAAATAATCCAACAGCTTTTTCCGGGTTTTTAATTGAAACCCAATCTCGAACACTTGGTCAAAGCCAGAACCTGAAAGTCTGTTCTTAACGACTTCCTTTAGGCTCAATCGATAGTCACCAAGCCTCTCTCTTATGTTTAAAACACCAGGAGTGTGCTCCATAGCTACAAGAAGATGTAAGTGCAATTAACATCTACAATAACTAAAATCATAGCCTCTCTAATCGCCCAAATAAGTACAATTAACAATCACAGCAACGAAACAGTGTGAAGAAAATCACAGCAACGAAAATCGATTAACACATAATTCGTTTTTATCCAATCACACACTGTGTGAAGAAACTTCCGCATTCACGGTAACATCATCCATCATAATCACAAAGAAAATCGATTCACACATAATTACTCATCAACATAAATTATGTTGAAATTTGAACAGCCACATTAGTTATGGCATATAATAAAATTATTTCAACCCCTAATTAAGGAGATTATGATTGAGATAATTAAGACAACAAAATCTTAAAGGTTTCCTTAACTCTCATATTGTATAGTTATATATATTCACTCTTTCTATGTGAAAGCATTATGCATCTCATTCACAACACAATACAACATACACAACAACCCTAAAGCTTTTCAAATGAAAAGCAGCTTGTGCCTCTTCATATGAATAATACCCTTTATAACAATTATTCTTAAATCCGCACACTTGTTCTTTGCATTCTGGCCAGGAGAAATATATTCCAGGTTTTCTGCCTTTCCAAACAACATAGCAAACATACTCCCCTTCACACAAATCCAACAACTTTCATATCAAAACACTTAAAACAATCTGGATTATGCATCAACAAACCAAATGTTGGACAGATAACATACGCTTTGGTGTCTCCCTGGGGCTGCCGGTACACTTAGACATAACGCGCACGGTTCTGCGGCCAAACCAACGAACCCAATAAGATAACAACCCAAAGCCCTAAAATCCCAAATTAATTATACAAACACCCTAAGTTTAGAATCAATTATTGAAGCCCCAATTCAATTGAAGGATAAACCCTAAACTCGAAATTTAGTAAGAAACATGAAATTGCACAAGAGAAGCTTACTTGAATGGTGAAGAGGGGGAGGGGGGGGGGCAGTGATCGACCGACGGCTGTTGGCGTGGTGCGGTGGTTAGTATGTGTGAGTTTTAGGGGGAATCGAGAAAGAGGACAGAGTACAAATATGCGTATATTTTGGGTTGAAAAATATAGGTATACACAGGAGATAAATGATGGAGTAGTATAGGTATATGAAGGTATATTTTGGGAGAGTATATGAAAGTATAATAAGCATGCTAGTCAAGCATTTTTGCCTATGTGGGTCTTTTGTTGCACACTAATTGTAGGTAGAGGTGGGATTGCTTGGTGGATATATATATAATAGGGATCAAATGAGTCCACCCCAAAACCTTGAGTCCATGAATCCTCTTATAGGCCCTTGGATATTGAAGATGGGTGGTTGAGATGAAAACACAAAAATGGTCATTAATAATGTGTTTAACCTCACTCTCTCACTACAACACTAATTAAACCACCAATACATTCATCCCTCTAACTCACTTCCCACACAATTCATTCATTCAAAAACAATCCCTCCTTCTCTCTAAAAACACATTCCTCTATTCTCTCTTAACTCAAACCAACAAACAAAGCCAAAAAAAAAAACTAGATCTACAACACCCTCCTCCATACTCCGCCTCCACCTCCACCAGCCACGACGCCGCCACTGCACGCCTGCCGCCACGACCCCCCACACATCTGCCGACGCCGACGCCACCACATAGCAGCCGCCTTCTTCGCCTCCGAGCCTCTTCTTCTCCCGACGCCTCCCGCCCTCCTTTTTCTCTGCCGCCTCCTTCGCCTCTCTGCCGCCTCTCCCTCCGCTTCTCCTGCCGCCTCTCCTGCCCTCCTTCCTTTCTTCTTCATTTTTTCAGATTTAAAAAAAGGAGGGCTTGTAGTAGTTGTGCGTGGTGGTGGTGGGCCGTATGTGGTGGTTGTGCCAGTTGCCTGCCCTCCTCATTCCTCTTTTTTTTTTTTCTTGTTTTAGATCTAGGTTTTTCATATTTTATCATTTTATTTTTCTTAGATCTACTTTTTTCAGATTTCGTATTCCTTCTATCAATAGTTTTTTTTCCTTTTTTTTTTTAAAATCTAGTAATTTTTTTTTCAAATTTATTACTCCCTCCATTCAAGTCCAAATACAACATTTCTTTTTTTGACACTATTCATGAGTGAAGAGAATCTTTACGATTCCTTGCAATATGTAAGATAAAATATGGTCATGTGGGATCTTGTTTGATTTGTCTTTCTAAGTACAACAAGATTATCAAATTTTTATATTTTTTTATAATGTAAAACTCGAGATATTTACGTTACAATTCGTGCATTGGCAAACGTGTAAAATAGAAATGTTGTGTTTGGACTTGAATAGAGGGAGTATTACTTTTAATTTTTCAGATTTAGTATTGTTGTTTGTTTACTTAGTGTCATTGTTGGCAGTGATTGAAGTTACACCCTTAAAGGACTAAGGTTACACTTTCAATGAACTAAAGTTACACACTCAATGACTAAGGTTACACCCTTAAAGGACTAAGGTTACACTTTTAATTTTATTTTTTTTACACCTTTTTCTTTTCAGTTTTATTGTTACTTGTTTTACACCTTTAATCGTATTAAGACGGAGTTTGTTGATGGATTGAATTTACACTCTCAATTGATTGAAGTTACACTCTCAATTGATTGAATTTATACACTCAATGACTAAGGTTACACACTATCAATAGGTAAAAGTTACACTCTATAGGACTAAAGTTACACTCTCAATATACTAAAGTTACTTTCTGAAAAGACTAGAGTTGCACTATAAAATAGTTAAAATTTCAAAATTTCAAAATAAGATGACATAAAATTACTTGGATAAAATAAAATTACATTAAAGTTACACTAAAAAAATGAAGAAAATGTCATGAACTTGTCTTAAAATGACATAAAATTCTTTGTAAAAATAAAATTAAACTATTTTGAATAAAAGATACTCTTCTAAAAAGGTAAAAGTTACCCTCTAAAAATATAAGTAAAATGTTAAAAACTTGTCTTAAAAGCATTTTTAATATAAAACTACAATATTTTGAATTAAAGTTACACTCGTAAAAGATCAAAGTTACACTAAAAAAAAAACGTACAATGTCGAGAACTTGTCTTAAAATCATTTTTTAGTATAAAATTACACTATTTTGGAGTAAAGTTACACTTGTAAAAGAATAGAGTTACACTATAAAATTACGTAAAATGTCAAGAACTTGTCTTAAAATCACTTTTTAGTATAAGGTTACACTTTTTTGAATTAAAGTTACACTTGTAAAAGAATAGAGTTACACTATAAAATTACGTAAAATGTAAAGAACTTGTCTCAAAATCACTTTTTAGTATAAGGTTACACTTTTTTGAATTAAAGTTACACTTGTAAAAGGCTAAAGTTACACTCTGAAAATACGTAGAAAGTCAAAATCTTGTCGTAAAATCAATTTTTAGTATAAGGTTACAC
The DNA here is from genome assembly GCA_022085475.1 of Heliosperma pusillum. Classification (NCBI taxonomy): domain Eukaryota; kingdom Viridiplantae; phylum Streptophyta; class Magnoliopsida; order Caryophyllales; family Caryophyllaceae; genus Heliosperma; species Heliosperma pusillum. Next base: position 36,343 of record JAIUZE010012867.1, on the reverse strand, counting down.
TTTTTTTGAATTAAAGTTACACTTGTAAAAGGCTAAAGTTACACTCTGAAAATACGTAAAAAGTCAAAATCTTGTCGTAAAATCAATTTTTAGTATAAGGTTACACTTTTTTTTGAATTAAAGTTACACTTGTAAAAGGCTAAAGTTACACTATGAAAATACGTAAAAAGTCAAAATCTTGTCGTAAAATCAATTTTTAGTATAAGGTTACACTTTTTTGGATTAAAGTTACACTCGTAAAAGTTTAAAGTTACACTCTGAAAATACGTAAAATGTCAAAATCTTGTCGTAAAATCAATTTTTAGTATAACGTTACACATTTTTGGATTAAAGTTACACTCGTAAAAGATCAAAGTTACACTTGTGAAACTGCACACTGTAAAAAAAAAAATTTACCCATGAAAAAAAAAGTTAAACCCTAAAAATGCTAAAATGTCATCAACTTTAAGCTAGAGAGAGAAAGATAATTAATTAGTGTATAAGTAAGGAATTAGTGTAATTGTTACTTTTTGCTTTTAATCTCAACCACCCACCTTGAATGATCTAAGGGCTCATAAGAGGACTTATGGACTCAAAAGATATGAAGGACTCATTTGAAGACAAGTTCAATTGAGTCCACCATTTTCTTAGAGTCTTTGAGTCCTCATCCTAGCCATTGGATGAGGGAGATGGATGGCTGAGATTTGGGAGATTAAAAAATACACATATCACTAATTAATTACCTATGCACTAATTAATTAACTTTCTCTCTCTAGCTTATAATTAATCACTTTTTAAACACTTTTAAGCACTTTTGAGCACTTTTTAGCTGCTGAGATTTATGAGTGTAACTTTGACGCTTGCGAGTGTAACTCTAATATTTTAGAGTGTAACTTTAAGTTTTTAAGGCGGTTTGTATACAAAAATTTGAATTTAAACAATTTTAACACCTTACGAGTGTAACTTTAATACTTTTCGAGTGTAACTCTAATATTTTCGAGCGTAACTTTACATTTTAAAGACGGTTTTGATATAATAATTTGAATATATATACTTTTAACATTCTACGAGTGTAACTTTGCTGATTTTCGAGTGTAACTTTAATATTTTTTAGACGGGTTTGTATAAAAATTTGAATTTATATAATTTTGACATTTTACGAGTGTAACTTGGATGATTTTCGAGTGTAACTTTAATATTTTTTTAAGACGGTTTATTACTTATAAATTTAAATTTATATAATTTTTTACATTTTACGAGTATAATTCTAACATTTTAGGAGTGTAACTTTAATTTTTTTTAAGACGGTTTTGTACATAAAAATTTGAATGTATATAATTTTAACATTTTACAAGTGTAACTTTGATGATTTACGAGTGTAACTCTAATATTTTACGAGTGTAACTTTAGTAATTTTAGGTCATTTTGAGTGGAATTTTTTGAATTTTATTACATGTTGAATCTACGTAGTTTACTACAAATTTATGAGTGTTACTTTAGTCCTCTATGAGTGTAACTGTAGTCCTCTATAAGTGTAACTGTAGTCCTCTATGAGTGTAACTGTAGTCCTCTATGAGTGTAACTGTAGTCCTCAATGAGTGTAACTGTAGTCCTCTATGAGTGTAAATGTAGTAAAAATTATGTAAAAAGCAAGGTAGATCTAGAAAAAAAATTTGAAAACAAGAGTAAAACCTAAAAAAAGAAACAGATCTGACATCAACAAGTGTAACTTTTAAGGTCATTTTGTGTTACTTTAATAAATAATGTGTGTTACTTTAATATAAGATATATGTGACTTTAATAAATAAAATGTGTAACTTTAATAGACGGTATATGTGACTTTAATAAATAAGATAGATAACTTTAATAGATAATTTGTGTTACTTTAATAGATAATGTGTAACTTTTTCAGATCTAGGAAAAAAAATGTTACTTGAATAAATAAGGTGTGTAACTTTAATAGAGCATTTGTGTTACTTTAATAAATGTTACTTTAATAAACCAACCCACACTTACAAAAAAGGTAGATCTAGAAAAAAATATGAAAACAAGAGTTATGTGACTTTATATGTGACTTTAATAAATAAAATGTGTAACTTTAATAAATAAAATGTGTAACTTTAATAGACGATATATGTGACTTTAATAAATAAAATGTGTAACTTTAATAGAGAATTTGTGTTACTTTAATAGAAGTCATTGTTACTTGACACCCTTTTTCAGATCTAGAATTAATAGTTAGTGTTACTTTAATAGAGAATTTGTGTTACTTTAATAGAGAATTTGTGTTATTTTAATAGACGTATCTACATTTAACACCCCTTTTTTTAGATCTGAAATAAAAAGACACAACACAACCATACAAACATATCTGATAAAACGAAAAAAAAAAGACACAGCAACAATGGGACATTGACAACACCACCCACAACACACATACAAAATTAAAAATAAAAAAGATGAAAAGGAAAGAAAGCAAACAATAACAAAACCCACACAGTGAGTCAAAGAAGAAGAAGACAAAAAAATGAAAAAAAAGAAACACAACCCACGCTCACCACCCATCCACGACCCCCACGCTCACCACCCACGACCCCCCTCACCGAACAGCACCACCGGAGTAAACCCTCACCGACGAACACCACCACCACCACCACCGGACCACTCTGCCACCTCCCTCCTCCCTCCTACTTTCCTCCATTTTCCAGATCTGGAAAACAAATGAGAAGAAGATGGAGGGAAGAGGGAGGCGGCGGAGTGGTCCGGTGGTGGTAGGTGAGGAGGCCGCGGCGGAAGGTGGTGCTGGTGGTCCGAGGCGTAGGTGGAGGTGGTGGCAGCGACATCGGTTTTGGAGCGGCAGATCTGAACTTTTTGGGGTTTTTTTTAAGGGTGGGTGTGGGTTGTTGTCGTCGGTGGTGGTGGGTGATTGATGGCGAAGAGAAGGTGGTCGTGGATGTGGTGTTGGTGTCGGGTGGTGACGGTGGTGGAGGGAGGTGGTAGTGGTGGTCGGTGGAGATAAGTGAGGAAGAGAGATTTTGAATTTATTAGGTTTTTAGAGAGATGGTTGGAAGAATATTATGTGAGATAATAGAGAAGGAATTGAGTGAAAATTGTTATATATTGAATTAGGGTGGTGATTAGAGTTAATTAGTAAGGATGAGAGAGAGTGGGAAATTAGTCCACTAATCATCTTTTGGGAGTACCAATCTCAACCATCCATTTTTCAAGATCTAATGGCCTACAAGAGGACTCAAGGACTCTAAGGAATGGGGTGGACTCAATTGATCTTCCCTATATATATATATTAGGAGTAGAAATGGAGGTCCATTACTTATGAATGCTCGGATTAAGTATAAACTATATCGAACGGTTGTAGATTTATTTAGGAAAGAAAAGGTAAATGAATGAGGATGAAATATATAATAGAATAATGTATGTGAGATGAAATGGATTGGAAAAAAAATGGAGAGGGTCCATTCTTATATATAAGGTATCAATACCCTACGTATTACTCCCTCTAATTCAAATCAAAGATAACACTTACTATAAACGGACGAACCATACCAAAGGTAACATACCTTATTTGGCCCACAACAATACCAAATTATCCTTATACCCATTTCATATTTATACAAAACTAGTTTTAACCCGTGCAAGATTGCACGGGGGTGTTTCTATAATAAAAATAGCGAAGATATTTAACAAAACATACATGATATAGTTTGGTGAAATTTATGAAATTAGCCAATAGATCTTACAAACAATTGTTTTTATGTAAGGCGCTTTTACACTAAATTGGTGTAAAACGATCTTACAATTTTACTTACCGAGAGACTAAATATAAACTAATGGAAAAATGATAGAAAAAGTAATAAATGGTGTACGTATACTATAAAATTAGATACTAATAAAAAATGGTTACAATATATGATAAAATAGGTATAACTGATATGAAAATATGTACCAAACAAAATAGACATTGTGAGTCACAATCGATATTAGAAATTGTACGAAAATTATATCAAGGGGTATGACAAAATAATCTTTCAATAACTTAGTGAGATACCGTATCTCTAAAGTGAATGAAATTTATGAAAAGGCCAAAATAAATAATGAAGCTAAAACAAATAGTGAAAAAAAAGATACACATTAAGAAGAGGAGAAAAAGGATTATACATCGGAGGTACTACCTCAGAGTATTATGATTTTGAGTTTTTGTGCATTTTTTTCGAGCTTTTTAAAGTTTATAAATTAAATTTTATATCTTATATATGATGTTTTTTGAGTATTATTATAATTTTTTTGAGCTTAATTTTTAAATTAATAAACTCAAAAAAATTTATAGTAAAACTATACTATACTCAAAAACTTTATTGTAAAGCTCAAAAACTATATTTTATGTGGTAGTACCTCAGAGATACAATCCACTTACTGTAAGAAGAGTAAAGTAATGGAGGTAAATAAGTGGGGTTCACCACACTTCTATTTCCATGTATGTTGACGATGTTAATTACGGAGTATGTTAATGATGTTTCTATATAGTTATTAAAAAATTAATTTCTCAAAAAAGAAAAAATGTAATTATATATTTTTTCTACCACCTAATATTAGAATAATTATTAAAAGAAAACTTATTTCTTATATTGTTTTAAATATAAGAAATGTAAGTGAATATAAGAAAAAATGGCTTTTAACATAATTTAAATTTAACATAATTTTCGTAAATAGTGACTATCTTGAAATAAAAGCCATTTTTTAGTCATAAAAAGTAGTCGTTATTTATCATAAAATGGTCACTAATTGTCAAAAAAATAAACATTGTTAACGGATCGCATCATACAACCGTCTTAGTGGAATATTTACGAATAAACAATGAGCTAATCACGCAAAATATTTTACTTAATCAATGAGCCACTAAACACTCTGACTTTGGGCCAAAATTATTACCCAAACATGTCACCCATTTACCCATTCCATACCTATTCCATACCTTATTCAACCCACCTTATTAATAAACCAAAAAAACACCCAATTAACATTTCATTCAAACCCTCATAGTAGCCTCACCGCCTCTCAACCTCCCCTTACCGACTTTATTTGTTAAAATTATGAAGCAATTATGAAATATGATGATAATTTCATTTTAATCTTCATCATCATCATGAATCCATCCATATTCATCAATTTATGTTCTTTATTTAACTTAGTTCACTAATAAAAAACTTTCCCATATTATTGCTAGTTCTGTTGATGTCGAAGGTATTACTTGATCTTCAATAGAGTATTTTGTAACACTTCATTTTAATTTAATATTGTATTTTTTTTGTTTTTTTTTTTTAACATTCTCCAGATTTTGTATTTTGTGAGTATATATTTATTTTCAATACAACCTCAATCTATATTTTCTGGGTTTACAAAACTTCTTTGTTAATAAAATTTAAGCACATGCAATAAACTATTATTATGCCAGACTTGGTATAATTTGTGTTTAGAATAATTTTTTATTTTGTTATTTTCAATTTGGATCCATTCTTTTCCTAGTTGTTTTTCATTCGTTTTTCACTCAAGGGAATATTTTTATAAATTTCTGAATATTTAATTTAGGTCATTAATTGATACGGAGTATTAGACATTAAGTATTTATTTTCTAAAGAATAAAAAAGCACTTAAAAAATCAAAGGAGTCTACTTTGCTTTTTCTACGCTTAATAAATCATTGATTTTCAATGGTCCCTACCAAACAACCAATTGCCAATAGGCTTCTAGTATTGCAAAAAGAAATGAAAAGTGACGTGGCTCAATGTACATGCTTTAAATGTTTGGCTTTTAATATATAAGGGATGTCATTACATGAGCCACCTATCAACTCACAATTAAACCCACAATTACTTGTCCACCTACTTTTTTTTTCCCCTTTTTACCCCTCATTTTTCCACATTTTCTTAAATATTCCATTTTCCCCTATTTTACCTTTTGTCTGGATTGGAGGGAGTATTAAAAACAAATATATATTTTTATTTAATGACAATGTAAAATCCACTGCAATACTCTAAGTATTAATATCAATAAATAAGTTATACATTCTTAAAGGGATATAAGGTATCAATACTCTAAGTATTAATATCAATAAATAAGTTTTTGATGATAATAAAATTTCAAATAGTATCCCCTGCAAATTTGTACGGATTTAAAATTAGTACAGAGTTACAGTATAGGTAGGATTGTATACTATAAATAACGTAACCCGCAAGGTGTGGTACGGTAGTTGTTGAAAATTGGGTGAAATTCTCAAGGTCTCGGGTTCAAACCCCTTTAAGAGAAATCTTATCAAATATTTATGACCTGAGGCCAAGGACGTCTTTGGGCTTGTGCGGCCCGTGCGGCTGCACAGGACCCCAAAAGTTTGGGCCCCAAAACTGAAGGAAACAGAGATAAATAGAAAAGGTGAACAAACAACTCATAAGTAAATAAGTATCCTAGTGGTTAGCAATTACATCTCCAATCCTTTGTTCTTGGGTTCAATCCCCACTACTAGCAATGGTTCGCCTCATCTTGAATTAAATGAAAGGAGGCAAAGTTTCACTCGATAAATTCGATTGAAAAAGTTGTGCCTGCATGTAAATAACGGATTACTTGTATGCAAAGAATCTTTATCTTCCTTTGAGAGACACTAAGCCGAATTTCATGGAAAAGGAAGAGTATGAAAACTGGATAGACAAACACTAGGTGCCATTCAATATGATGAGTACATAGACGACGTTGGACATTATGGATGTCCTAGAAAATATGGTTCGCCTCATCTTGAATTAAATGAAAGGAGGCAAAGTTTCACTCGATAAATTCGATTGAAAAAGTTGTGCCTGCATGTAAATAACGGATTACTTGTATGCAAAGAATCTTTATCTTCCTTTGAGAGACACTAAGCCGAATTTCATGGAAAAGGAAGAGTATGAAAACTGGATAGACAAACACTAGGTGCCATTCAATATGATGAGTACATAGACGACGTTGGACATTATGGATGTCCTAGAAAATATGTATGAGAAGTCTTTAGCTACTAATAAGGTTTTCCTTATGCGTAAGTTATTTTGTTCACAACTACAAAAAAAAGAACCACAATTCTTAACGCCGTATTAGGTTGTTTGATGAAATTACAATTATTGATAGTGTTACTGAACATTGTAGTTTTCATTGTCATTTGGAATGATTGAATACATTGTAGTTTTCATTGTCATTTGGAATGACTTAATGAATCGGCCTTGGCCAGCTTGTGTTATACACTTATGGGACACTAAGTTTTTTTTTGCCATTGTTTTTGTTTCGTCGAGTTAAGTGATTTGAAAAAAAAAAAAGTCATCGAAAATAGACACCCGAGTTCAAAGTTATGGCCTTGTGAAATTTTTTCGTTTTTAATTGTCATTTTTAAATAAAAAAAATTAAACAATTGTTATCAGTTATCGTATTTTAAATTAATTATCGTTAAATAATATACAAAGTTAACGTTAAAACAATAATATTGCAACATTTTTTTTGTAATCAAGAGAAAGAAACGTGTACATGTTACTACAAAGTACTAACCAAAGTACTTGTCCCAATCATGGTTATTCAAATTCCCAAAATAATTGTACTTCCAAGCAAGTTCATCCGGAACAACACTCACGGACGTTACATTCTCCCCACCTTTCATTTCCATTTTAACCCTTGCGACTCGACTCAAAACTCCCTTCACAGCTACTTCAAATGCATCTTCAATTCTGTCGACTTTCGATTCCGGATTAGCGTAAACAATCTTCGGAATTAGCTTAATCACCTCTTCTCTCATTGCCCTGACTTTCTCCTTGGAAATGTCTAACAATATTTTCTCAATGCTTACATTCCCCTGAATCAACTCATCCATTGGTATAAACACAGAATAACTCGAATAATCCTTAGGCAAATGCCATATATATTGGACATAAGCCGATCCTGGGTGAAACAAAACCGGTATACACCCGGCTAGGATGGTGTCGAAAATCGACTTCCTAGTTAATGAATCCCCTGGAGGCTGTAAGCAAAAATCCGAACTTTGGAATAATCCCATTACAGTCTCGGGTTTAACATCGGGCTTAGTGTGAACGTACTTGCAATTCTTACCTCGTGCAGCTAAACACTGCGCGATAAGAATATTCCTTATTGACTCCTTAATGTTAGGCCTTGGTGCACCAGCAAATGAGAATAAGTAATCCCTCTTCTTTTTCCTCATCTTTTCTTGCCAATTTTCGAGTTGAATTCCGCTTGACGGGTGGAAATAAGTCGGATATGGTATCGCAATCTCGGATTTACTCGAGGGGTTCGACTCAAGGAGTAAACTAGTCATGTTCTTTATCTCAGGTAAATTGAGTAGATGGTTTCCCCAACCATCAGTTGAATTGTCGAATTTTTGACTAAAATCCCAAGTAATTCTACCGGCTATTAAGAAATGATCTCGACCTCCAAACGATTTCCATTCAGGTTTTCGCCTTACATACTCGGCTAATTCCATGGAAGTTTCATCAGTGCGAGTTGCATTCGGATCCCAAAGGTACCTCCCTACGTCTAAACCCGAATAAAAAGGCACAAATATCGCATTTGCCTTGGAAGAATCATTTGTTAAGCATTTATATTGCTTCATTCGATTATGAAATATAACTTCTAATGAAAATTGATCAGTTGCAAACCAGTTAAAACCCGAAAAGACGGTCTCAGTCTCATTCGACGTATTTATTCGAGGACCTAGACCGGAGTTCTCAAGCAACCTACACGCATTAGTAAAGATGTTGAGTGTACTGCAATTTTCGAGGAAGTCTCGATTAAATTGGGTCGGAAGTTCCTGGACAAAGATGTATTTTCCGACACACTCGTTCGATTCCTCGGTGAATTCGGGTTTGATGACCAAAACATCTTGAGTTATAGATCTTTCATTAGGAAAAAACAACGCAGGAATTAATACAAGTATTAATAATGTGAGAATAGAACAAGTTATGATGATAAACCTAATGATATAAGAATAATATATGCTAAAATGAACATGATTTTCTTTACTTTCTATTAATTGATAGTCTTTCTTAAATGACATTTTTGGAAGTGGAATAGTATTATGAGCAAAAAATGCTAAGAGAATTTCATGGACGTTTATAGAAAGTAAAGGTTGAAAATTCTTAGAAACTATGTACATGTTGACTAGAAATAGAAATTCAAAAAAATAAACTCAAATATGGACTATATACTAGTATTAAAATCAAAGACGTAATTAAGTACAATAGTACATACACAAGGCTAAAAGTTGGATGATTGGTTTGTTTTAATCATCGACTTAAATTTTTGGTTACGTAGTCTTCTTAATTATTACATAATACTCCGTATCAATTTCTCAATACCTCTCAAGTTCGATAAAACCATTATTGATTAAGCTTTTACCATAAATTTATACTCTTATTATAGATGGTCTTCTCGATCACATGGTTATGCTCGTTGGCGAGTTTTACTAACATTTTGCTAACATTTTACTCCGAGTTTTACTAACATTTTGCTTACTAAAATGTAAATGATATGTGCATTTATAGTTTGAAATCGGTAAGTGATGAATCTTTAATCTTCTTATGAATAATCCGTATACTCTAATAACCCGCTATAAATGTAAAACCCTACTTAGTTTATATATAGTGCAATAATTAAATATAGTGATGCCAAAGTAAAAGATGATACAAGTCAATATTGGAGTCAAATTTGTTGATTAATATTAAGAGAGTATAGAAAACGTAAGTTTGTAGCCAACAAAATGAGAAGTGAGTCACGCAAAAGAATAATCAAAGTTGTATTGTTAATCACAATCAATGATTTTTAATTTATGGTTAGCAAGTCACTTCAAAAAAACAAGAAACAAAATGAATAATTGAATTTGTCAAGACTTTGATTTTTCTCTTAACAAATTTGGAGAAAATAAAGTACAATACCTACAAATACAAGTCCTTAGACAAATAGAGCAAGTTTAGAAATTAAATAATTGAAAAAGTTGTGATTTTGAGATAAATTCCCGGTCTCATGAGGTACATTGTATATGAAATTGGGAACGTCTTGTACATATAAAGATAAACTATGACGGGTGTTTTCCGTTGATTTTCATTATCGAACACCCAATAGTTATATTGCAAACCAATCGGTATGTAATGAAAGAAACGAAAACAGTGAAAGAAGATACTAGGGTTTTTTTAGGCGAAGTGAAGACTTAGGGAACATTCTTAGGTATAAAGGGAGCCATAAGAGCGAATATGATGTTGAAGGGGTTCTTAACCCATGTTATAAGTACCGGCCTTCATGACTTTCCCAGCTAAGCAGCCGACATCTGCGACTGCAGGATCATTTTAATGAATCAAATGAAACTAATTAAGTGAAATAGAAACTAAGGATTGCTCCTAGATGATCTAATCTTCCCTCCCTCCATTTCCATTTTGATCCTCTCAACTCTTTCCAAAACTCCCTTTACTGCAACCTCAAATGCATCTTCCAAGTTATCGACTTTCGAATTAGGATTAGCGTAAACAATCCTCGGGATTAGCTTAATCACCTCTTCTCTCATTGCCCTAATCTTCTCCTTTGGAATCCTTAACAACCTCTTCTCAATATTCACCTTCCCCTGACTCAACTCATCCATAGGTATAAACACGGAATAACTCGAATAATCCTTAGGCAAATGCCATAAATATTGTTCATAAGCTGAACCCGGATGAAACAAAACCGGTATACACCCGGCTATAATTGTGTCGAATATTGATTTTCGAGTTAATGAATCCCCTGGAGGCTGCAAGCAAAAATCTGAACTTTGAAACAATCCCATTACAGTCTCAGGTTTAACATCCGAATTTGTATGTACATACTTGCAAGAATTCTTGCCTCGCGCAGCTAAGCATTGATCAATTAGAACATTCCTTATCGATTCCTTCATGTTCGGCCTTGGAGCTCCTGCGAACGAGAATAAGTAGTTCCTTTCCTTCTGTCTCATCTTTTCTTGCCAATTATAGACTTCAATTCCGCTTGACGGGTGGAAATAAGTCGGATATGGTATGGCAAGCTCGGACTTGACCATGTATCTCGACTCAAGTAACAAAGTAGTCATATTTTTGATCTCGGGTAAATGAAGCAATCTGTTACCCCACGCGTTAGCTTCAGACATGTTATCCGATCCTCGACTAAAATCCCACGTCATTCTTCCGGCTATTAAGAAATGATCTTTCCCTCCAAACCTTTTCCACTCGGGTTTTTGACTAATATACTTAACCAATTTACTCGACGCTTCATCTCTTAGGGTAACATTATTGATCCATAGGTACCTCCCTACGTCTAGGCCAGGGTAATACGGCACATAAACCGCCGATGACTTTGAATAATCATTTGTCAAGCATTTATATTGCTTTAGTCGACCGTGAAATATGACTTCTAACGACCATTGATCAGTGTTAAACCAATTTGACCCAGAAAAGACGGTCTCATCAGTATAATCAAGTCGAGAACCTAGACCAAAGTTTTCGAGGAGCTTACATGCATTAGTCCACTGGTTGAGTGTTTCACATTTTTTCAGCAAATCGCTATTGAATTCGCCAGGAACATCAAGAACATAAATATACTTTCCTGCACATTTATCTGGTTTTCCTGCAAACCTGGCTCCTGCATCATCTTTTGACGGTTTTTCGACTGATTTTCCTGCAAAACTGGTTTCTGCATCATCTTTTGACGGATTTTCGACTGGTTTTCCTGCAAACCTGGTTCCTGCATCATCTGGTAACGGTTTTTCGACTGAATTTCCTGCAAAACTGGTTTCTGCATCATCTTTTGACAGTTTTTCGACTGGTTTTCCTGCAAACTTGGTTTCTGCATCATCTGTTGACGGTTCTTCGACTGAAATTTCGACATATGGGTTTACTGCTATATCTACCGATGGTGTAGTAATTGTTTCACCCCTTACAACATCTAAAGTTAGACTTTTATTATTTGGAAAAAACATGGAAGAATTTTGATATGCTAAAAATAAGCTAAGAATTGAACATGTTATGATAATAAAACAGGACAATGTAGAGCAATAATTCATAAAACCAACTTGTTTTTCATTGCTTCCTACAATTTGATAAAATTTATTAGACGGTTTTGAATTGGGATTAGTATGAGAAGATCTCGAAGAAACCATCATGAAAATAATGATTTGACTCGATATCCAAGCTCGAAATTTTGTGATCGAGTAGAAGACGGATTTATAAACGTTTATCGATTGGAAATGCTTAGAAATGGACTATATGTCTATATATATGTGTATGTATATAATAAATGTAAATATGGTTAACGTTAATCACTACGATAATCGAGAAGAAACTTCAAAATTAATACGAGTACTATATACATTAAAAATAATCATAAGAAGTCACAGCTACAGGCAAAATGTCATAATCAATTGAAGAAATTATAATTTTTTAAGCATTATTTTGTAGACAAGAGTTACGTTGCATTAATTTTAATATAAAATAGAGAATATTATTAGCAACTAGCAAATTAACAAGTTATTCAAACAAAGAAAAATCAATATATATTTGTATGAAAGACATGGGAAATCAATTTCGTATCAACAAGGAAGTAATAATACTAATTCCTAAGCAATAATTTATGGGTTGCTAAGTCCAAGAAGGAATTGGTCATAAAAGACAACGACTAATTATATTAATAATATGAGATGGGGAACGTGTTTATGGACAAGGAAGGAGGTTGGATGTACGTGCAAAGAGATCATAGCTTAAGCCACGTTTATTTGGACGGAAATTGTCTGAACTGAATTGAATTGATTTTAACGGTACTGAGTTAAACTAAACTTGATGGACTTGACCTAAACTGAGCTGATTTGATCTGAACTGAACTATTGAGGTTTCTTTCTATGTGTTTATAAGTAAGTGGGGTACTCCTCCTTGCATACCTATTACTCTAAACCCGTTGCGGATGACTCAACAAGTGGTATCAGAGCCGACGATTCGGCTTAGACTGCAAGGCATAATGTGGTGATGGTGATCTATGAGACGAACTAACTGCCGCCAAGCTCCCTGCTAGCTAGCTAGAGCAGAGTAGCCTAGTTAACTTGGTGCAAAAGTAAGCACATCCGGGTGCGGAGTAGCACTAAGAGGGGTTGGTACTCAAAAACTGGGTTCGAACATTGTCAGCATCCAGAGCTCCCTTTACACGAAAAAAACGTGTGTAAGTCATTTTGCTTTATTCCGCCAACGATCAGAGCTGAAGAATATTTTAAAATTTTGTACTCAAATTTATGCTAGCTATTTCTATTGAACAACACAGACTAGTTGTTGAACTGTAAGTAAACAAAAATCAGGATGTCTTTACTCTTTATGCACCATCTAAACTGTACTGGACCCTTTGAACTAAGCATTGCTGTAGTCTGTAGATAGGCTTGACTATTATACAATCGATATCGTTGTCTGCTCACTATTTTTTCTACTCTTCATTTTCGTCTAGGATATACTCCATGACAATACAAACTTGTGTAAAAGCGTCTTACATAAACGTTATTGTCAATGAAGTTGACAGTATGGGTTCAAGTTCGGTCCAAAATTAGTCCAAATAGTTTATTTGTGGGACTGTGAAATTTTATGACCATACTTTGGTAGTTTGTATACTTTTCTAGTTAATATTCTGCAGATGAAACATACATTTCATTTATTCATTTCATTGAATGTCTTTTCAAGGAGTATACAATGGGCACTGGCAAGACAACAACCCAGTCAAATAGTGGAAAAATTAATGTTGCATCACCAAGACGCTGGCGACGATCAATAATTGGTGGTTACAATTCTTGTTCAAGACGAGTATATCAAGTTTTAAATTTAAAGTTTGATCATATAGGATAGATAGGACGAAAGCAGAAGGCCAACAAACAGTTTGTCTCATCTACTTAAGTGGGGTGCTATATAACCCGTTTTAATCTTAAGATGAATATGCTCGTAATCGACCAAAGATTTATGGGTTGCCTAGTCATTGAAGTAACCAAGCATCTAATGAGATTTGTGTAACTATCAATCAATGAGCTATATTACAAATATGGAACTTAATCACAATGAAGGGTTGATTAGTGCTTTAATTAATGAAGTCAATACGGAACCTCAAAGGTTCCGTTAATAAAACGAGAGAGATATCTCTAGACCTAGCAAACTGATCGAGTGTAGCTGACCCAACTCAACTTGAAAAATACCGCTCAACATAGATCCCTAAATCACCCGTCTTTATCTGAAGTTATCTAAAACGAGTAATTTGAAATAATAATAATAATAATCTCGATCTGATATGTTCTGAAGCAGAACCTAAACTAACCCGTAGATATAATGATCCGACTCAAACCTTTCCGAATCCATAGTGCCTTCAAATTGAAACAATGAAAATATTGAACCTTTCTTTGATACTGTTGCTTTTTACAGTGTTGCAGTACAAAATATAAACTGTACTGCAAGCTGAAATTCCAGAATTCCAGTTTCCATCTTGATACCATGTCGTCATACACCCTAACCAATAACAAAACTCTGGCATTCCGCCTCCTTATCTATGAGAAACTTCGTCGTTACTTCTACAATATGATAACATTATACATAAGCGTATGCCTAAGAATTTTTGGTTATTGGATACCAAATGAATCGCCAAAGTACTTATCCCACTCATTATTTTTCAAATCCCCGAAAAAATTGTACTTCCAAGCGAGTTCATCAGGAACACTCTCAGATGATCCGATCTCCCGTCCGTCCATTTCCATTTTAAGCCTCTCGACTCGACTCAAAATTCCCTCGACTGTTACATCAAATGCATCTTCCAAGTTATCGACTTTAGCATTAGGATTCGCGTAAATTATCCTTGAGATTAACTTAATTACCTCTTCTCTCATAGCCACGACTTTCTTCCTCGGAATCTCAAGTAACCTCTTCTCAATGCTTACATTACCCTGTTTCAGTTCATCCATCGGAATAAAAACAGAATAACGGGAATAATCCTTAGGCAAATGCCATATATATTGGACATAAGCCGAAGCTGGATGTAAGAAAATCGGTATACACCCAGCTAAGATCGTGTCAAATATCGATTTCCTAGTGTATGAATCCCCGGGAGGCTGTAAACAAAAATCTGAACTCTGAAACAATCTCATCACTGTCTCGGGTTTACTACAGTCTGTCACTTCTGGCTTACAATGTACAAACTTGCATCGGTTTTCTTTTGCTGCAAGGCATTCCTTAATAATAACATTCCTTATCGACTCTTTAAGGTTCGGCCTTGGAGCCCCGGCAAATGAGAATAAGAAAGTCCGCTTTTTCTTTCGCATCTTTTCTTGCCAATTCCTGACTTCATTTCCACTAGACGGGTGGAAAAATGTCGGGTAGGGTATGGAAATCTCGGATTTGCTCGAGGGGCTTGACTCGAGCAATAAACTAGTCATGTTCTTGATCTCAGGTAAATGGAGTAGTTTGTTTCCCCAACCATTATAATGAGAAGTATTTTCTGATAACCGTCGAAAATCCCAAGTTATTCTCCCAACTATCAAGAAATGATCTCGACCTCCAAATCTTTTCCACTCGGGTTTTTGGCTAATATAGTTTGCGAAATTAACAGAAGTCTCGTCTCTTAGGGTAGCATTCAGATTCCATAAGTACCTCCCAACATCTAAACCAGCATAATACGGCACAAATATAGCCGATGCCTCGGAATAATTATTTGTTAAGCATTTATATTGCTTCATTCGATTATGAAATATGACATCTAATGAAAACTGGTCTGTCGAAAACCAGTCAGACCCGGAAAAGACGGTCTCATCAGCAAAACTTAACCGAGGTCCAAGCCCCGCGTTTACAAGAAGCTTACACATATCTGTCCATGGGCTTAGAACGCTACATTGTTCGAGTAAATCGCTATTGAACTGGCTAGGAAGATCCAGGACATGAATGTATTTTCCTGCACATTCATCTGATTTTTCTGCAGGTTTATGACTTAAACTTTCTACATTCGAGGTTATCGTTGTCACGTTGGTGGGTAAATTATTTCGACTCTTTTGAACATTTTTCGAAACACCATTTGAAACATCTAAAGTGAGAGTTCTATCATTGGGAAAAAACATTGAAGAATTGAGATAAACTAATAATAGTCCAAGAACAGAGAAAATTATGATGACATACCAGGATATACTGCAATATTTTCCTGCAGAAAATGAGATTTCATTGCATACTAAAAATTTATTTGCATAAGAAACCTTCTTGGAAGACATTTTTGGGTCTTGAATCTTTAGATAATTCGAACTATTTTTTAGTGCTAATCTTGAAGAATTCATCATTAGAAATAATGGGTTTAGCATGAATTGGCAAGGAAATGCACATTCATAGACCTTTTTTGCTGAGAAAACTATGAATAAATTATAGTATTATACAGTAGGACTTCTGAGAGACGGTTTCTAACCAAGTTGAGAAAGGAGGATTGTGTTCCTAGTAGCCTAAAACAATGAGGGTCTAAAGTTTAAACAGCATGACTTCAACTAACATATAGTATTAGTATAAGTATGTTTTTTTATTAACTTTGGTACAGCTCATGTTAATTCTAAATAAAATCATAAAATATTTGGCAAATGGTGTTTAAATATATTTTCAACATGTCAACTTTCAAGTTTCATTTTGAAACAAATTTATTCATAGTTTTTTTTTTACTTAAAGAGAGTTACATGGCCGTTTTGAAAAAGACGAGCTTTCAACATTGATTTAAGTATCGCATTTCAATGTATTTACTAGAAAATTACTGTAATTGATACAAGATAAAACGTAATTATTCATAGTTTTTTTACAAAAAAAAGAACTACAAGGGTTTTCTAATAAAGACGAGATTTCGAGAATGGTTCTAAACACTAAATCAATGTGTTTACTAACTAAACTAACTAATAATACAAACTGATTAGTAAACACAAAAGTAATTAGTAAATCATCTACTTTACTTCTTCCTTTAATTTTATCTTTTGGCCTAAGCAAATGAGTTTTTAAGTGTAAAGTAGGAATAAACCAATACAATAAGAGTATATTATTAAGGCTACTATAAGACAAGTAGGGCCATGTATCATGCTAAGGTGTTGGAAGGACAATAGCTTAATCATACCTTAATTAATCATTATACTCTACATGTGAAAATGTGATAAACATGGGTAGCCTAGGTTTTGTGCTAAAGCCAAATTTGCTACTAGTTGACTACCAGTCAACATGGATGGGTAGCTGTGATCCTGTTTTGGCATCTTATGGGTTTGAGAGGCCGTCGACCCGTCACGAAATGACCTAACTCAAAACCACCAGTTCTGTAACGATCATGTTATGTGTAAAGGGAAATAAGTTGAGATAACTAAAAAGATCAACTAAAAAGACGAAGATGTCAAAGCAAAGATCAACCTAAAATGACCTAATCCGACCCGACTGCATAATTTGTAGCATCAATGTAGATTAATGGGAAATTTACATATAAACTGCCAGCCAAGACTTAAAGAATGAGATACAGAGAGGAAAGGTAAAAGGAGGGTAATTTTTTTTCTAAAAAATTACTGATTCTAAGATTAAACTAGTAGAAAACCAGAAGCTTGTATTTAAAAAATGAGATGAATGATATACACAGGCAACACAGCCTGTAATTAAAGCAATACATTGGCATCTCAGAATGTATGAAATAGGCGGTAGGTCACGTACAAAGCTGGGAGCAAAGCTGTTGAACCCTGTAAGAGTCGTCGTTGATCACTGGATAGAGCTGAGTTCTTCCATTGTTGATGCAGGTTAGGTTTAACTTGTTTCCTATCTCAGTTGACTGCAATTAAAATGCACTGTATTTAGTAATTTAGTCGCAACTCGATTAATGTGGCTATTCTAGGCCTGTCACTGAGCAGGACACTTCATTTTACGCTAAAAACATGAGTTTTTTTTTTGTTCTCAAAACATTTGCCAGACGCTTAGCTCATACATTCGCATCTAGCACTTGCAGCTGAGACGAGGTTATGAAAGAGATGTCGATAGGCCAAAAAACGACAGTCAAGGACGTTACCTCACAGAAAACTTGCTGAGGCTTGCAGCTCCATTTAGAAGTAGGGAAACAGGTCAAGTAATGGCACCATGAACAATACTCATTTCCGCTAGCTCCTCTTAAAACAAACACCAGTCCAACCGTTATTCTGTACAGACGATACAAAGAGACGGTTTCAGAACGGTATTGTTTGTTGGACTGCTTCAGTAAAGGCAGTCTATGCAGTAGGAAGATTCAAGTGTTCAACTTACCCAACAGTCAAAAGTAGAGCACCAACAATCCAGAGTGCATACTGATAAGGCTTGTGCTTAGGTTTTACGGATTGAGATCCGTTCCCTGGAATAGAATGTTTTTGGCTAACCCATCCAAATTGAGGGCGTATCAACAGCACAAACCCAAGAAGAAACCCGGTAATGAACCCGCCTATGTGCGCAAAGTTGTCCACATGAGGAAGAATTCCCACCGCGAGATTTATCAGGATTATCAATACAAGTGTCACCAATGCTGCAACCTGGACAATGAACGTTGAAATTGTCAGACTCCCCTCCGTTTCTTTTTATTTGACGTTTAGAAGATTTTACAAGAATTAAGAAATTATTGGAATAAGTGAAATAAATGACTTTTTGAAATATTAAAAGTAACTTTTTACACCAATCAAATAACTTAAAACATCATTTTTCCCTAATTAACACTATTTTGGGAAACGTAAAAAACATGTAATGCATGGAAACTGTAAAACGACAACTAAAAAGAAAATTTTGATCTTTCTAAAACGACAAATATAATGAAACTACCTTGTTAGCGTAAATTGTCCAGTTAGTGAGCAGCTCGGAGAGCATGGCCCCTAGTAGACCAAATAGTGCACCAGAAGCCCCAACAGAGATTGTAGATTGAAGAAACAGAGCCGACAGTATGCTTGCGCCGAAACCAGAGATTATATATAACAAGCCAATCTTCACTGAAAATCGACAATTTTATGTTAATACATGATGTAAACAACTTGAAGTCGAGAAGTAAAACGAGTGACGTAAAAAAAAACCGTACCAAACCCAAATTCTTGTTCCAGCCGTAGGCCTATAAAGATGAGGCTTAACATATTAGCAAGTACATGTCCTACCCCGGCATGCAGCCACATGCTAGAGATCAACCGCCACACTTGATGTTGGTGTACCACCATGTTGATTTCCAGAGCACCCATTTTCTGTAATCTGATGAAATGAGTTTGGCATTGTTGATTAGATAAATCGGCTTTTATTTTACACCGCATTTCAGTCATTCAGAGCATTCTGCAGATTATTCTTTCCCTCATGTTTTACAGAACCATATGAAAGATATAGAATCACATTTCTAAATTCCAAATAGCAGACATTCAGCTGAAAGTAGGCCACAAGGGAAGAACTGAACAAATGAACGAGTGCATTTATCGACAAGGGATCCAAGACAGCGGAGATATTAGAAAAAAAGCTCAATATAGTTGGGCCTCAATCTGGAACTTCAGTTTACCTGAAGCTTCTGATCAACAACAATAGAACCTTAGTCGCAAACTGATTTGGGGTCGGCTGACACATGTGTGTTTTTTGCATTACGATTCTCTCCCTAACCTCCATTATCTCTTTATTTCCATGAATAAATTCAAAACCGTTAGATATTGTGAAAATGCGATCTTGACCATTGAAACGAAATGGACTCTCCATTTCTTTTTAGCAAATGGAGAGAATTTGAACTCGCATTCTTTGTACACGAGAATAGAAAACTATAAGCCAAGTACATTTCTTGATTGCCAAAATTGGAGTATGAAATATTTTTGAAAATTTAAATAGTCACGAGGTAGAGTTTTGATCACAATGTAAAAGTGTAGGATTCATGGCGATTTGGAAGGAAGATGTCATTGCTCCATAAGACCTTTCGCTCTCCCTTACATCTCTCGTTCCCTCTCTTCATCCCCCCCTCACTTCATTAATGTGTATCCAAACATACCTTTCATTTTGAAGCTATTTCAAATTGAATAGACATCACAGTCGTCCGACCACCCTAGACTCCCAACAATCAACACATCACTATAGTATAACTTCAAAAGCCAAACTAAAACCAAAAGAGACTAGAAATCAGCTCTACATTATGCCAACATCGTGCAAATTCTTGTGTAAGGCGATCTAGTAGTATGAGACCGTTCATAAAATAATACCTCTTCAATTACACAAGAGTTCTTCTACATTGAAAAACACCAAGGATCACATGTTGAATACTTGAACCCAAGTGAAGTTAACACACTTAAAACCTTATTTACATCTCACTCAATTTTCTTAAGCAATTTAGCTTACCGTAACCTACATTGCAATGCAGATGTCAACTAGCTTAGTTGGTAAAATTAATGAGCGGCGGTACTCACGAATTGGGTTCAAACCTCGTCAGCATTAAAATTGTCTTCGTGGCTCCCTTTACATAAAAAAAATTACCTACATTGCAATCCTACAAAGCACAATAATAGATTAATATGCCATTTCACCAATTTACATAAAAGATCCAATAGCAAAACCGCGAAATCAAGCAATTCGCATATTAAACCATACTAAAATTGAACAAATTAAACTCAATTCTACACAAGTAAACTAACACACACTATCATAACTCATGTAAGGCTGTTTTACACTAATATGAGCGACTATCAGACTCATGTAAGGCCATTTTACACTAAAATTACGTAAAAATTCATCCTTTCACCCAACAATTCTCACGTAAAGCGACCTTACACAAAACTATGCGCGATTTCAAACCGAAAACAGAGAAGCGATACTTACGTCGCAGAGGAGGGCCCAAACAAAGGATTTTCCTTAAGAGGTTGAAAAGAAAACCTTCCCAAAAACTGAGGAAAACAAGAAAACGAATACTTTGGACAATTATTAACGTACATTGTTACAACAAATAGTACAATGTTAGCTACAACAATCATGGGTACTATCCATGGAACCCACTTCTTAAACGGTCTCATTTCCACGTCCCTCGTCGTCACCGACGTCGAAATGCCGCTCATCGTCCTCCTCTCATTGATCAAACTACGTAACCTATCAAAAAAATATGGGAATTTTTTTTTGAAAAATGTTATTATTTATTTGGTGGGAAATGGTAATGTAAGTGAGATTTATGAAATTTGGTTGATATGGGATTTATTATTTGGTGAAATATTGAAGCAAAAAAGGAAAATTATATTGAAATTCCGGGATCTTAGAGTAATTTACATTTACAGTAGCTTATAAGGGTCGATTTTGTTTAATTGTTTTTGGGTTTTGTTACGATGATATTGAATAGTTTTTGGGTTAGTTGGTTAGTTGTTTTCTTGCTTTGTTGGGTAACGGTTCACCAAAATCACCAGAAATGTGACCCAAAAGGATTCGAATGGAAATTTCAATTCTACAATTAATGATGGCAATTGAGTCGGGTCGGGTCGGGTAGAGACGTAGAGTCTCTTGTGGATAAAAAGGGTGGACATGGAGATAAAGGCGTGGTCAGTTGATTACGTCTCAGGTTTAGATCTCTACGAGAGCAATTCAATCTATAGAGGTTTTTATAGTTTGACATTCCGTCGGGTAGAATTCAGACTATTTCACCTTGGTAAAAATAGGATAAATGACCTAATATGTATCAATGTATGATTTGCACGCTTAGATCTCTACGAGAGCAATTCAATCTATAGAGGTTTTTATAGTTTGACATTACATCTTGTAGAATTCAGAGTATCTCACCTTGGTAAAAATAGGGTAAATGACCTACTATGTATCAATGTAGGATTTGCAGGCTATTACGTATGTATAGGGTTACCCAACTCTAAAATTTTAAAATGGTATATCAAACTACTTTTAGTGAACCAGTCACCCTAAAATACTCTTATAAAAGAATTCTCTCATGATAAACCAACACATTACCACGATTATTCGATGTAAGTGGTTTAATACCCTAGACTTAATTCATCTCGATCAGTTGCAGAGTCCGGATTTACAATTAGGGGACGAAAAATGTAATCATGACATAACATGAACTTGAAAAAATTTCAAAAAATTTAACCAAACATCAAAAAAATTCCTTTACTAGCCGGGAAAGGCGAGCATCCCTGTCAACCTCCCTAACTCCGCCACTAATCTCGATCAATTTTAACTCCTAAAATCGAAACCGTTTCAGTCTAAAAGAACAGGTCGTAAGTGTAAGTTTAACCAAAGGGGCTAGAGTCTCACCCTAATTGATCATCTAATACTTGATAACATTATTATTTGTCTTCACTTTAATTCAATTTCCAGTATTCGCCATTTTTACAGGTTACTTCTTCTTCAATCTATTTCATCTCCTTCTTAGATCTCATAACTCAATTACTTTTTCTTCAAGTTTCTAAGTAATCTTTTGTTGTTTAATTTGGTCAGCTTGCTGTTATTCAATTAATTATATTAAATCTGATATATATCAGTCGTTACTATCAAAAATTTATAATTTTGCTGATAGAATTGCGTGATTTTGATTTTGATGATATTGTTGATTGATGATTTTTGCTGTATTATCATGTGAATCGGTTTAATTTAATGTGTGATTCGAATTTAGCTTTAAATTGTAATTCTTGTACTAGAACAATTGCAATTGGTTGAATTTTGATTCTAGTAAGCTGTGGTGTTGAATGTTATGTTATGTTATGTGATGTGATTGTGTGAGGTAAATGTGGAGAAATTGCGCGAAATTCTGTGTGATTTTTCTGCTGAAGGTGAGGTATTTGATGAGGTGATTTGTATACGATTTCGCGAAGATATAGGTGAAGAATTGAGGTTTTTCAATGAGTTTGCAGATGTGAAGTTGGATGTTATGTTACTTTATGTGTGAGGTGAATGTGGAGAATAATTGCGCGAAATTCGATATATTTTCTGTGGATTGTATTGGAGGATGTTGTGGAGGAATCGAGATTTTTAAATTATTGCGCAGTTGCGGAGAATAATTGCGCGAAATTTGATACTCCCTCCCTTCCATATTGGTCATTTTAGATTATTTCACAAGAATTAAGAACGAATGCATTGGGAAATATTGTATCATTAGTTATGTGTTATAAATGTTCTTTCAAAATAGAAAAGCAAAACTTTTCACCAATAAAATGACTTAAATTACCTCTTTTTCCTAATTTTTACTACTTTGGAAAATGAAAATAACATGTAATCATGGGAAAATGCAAAACGAGATATAAAAAGGAAATTTTGATTTTTTTCTAAAACAAGTTTATATTATGGAACGGAGGGAGTATATTTTCTGCTGACGGTGAGGTATTTGCTGTGAATGTGACTATGGTTATGTATAGGAGGATGCTGTGATGATAATTATCGCGAAAGATATTGGTGAAGAATTGAGATTTTTCGATTAGTGCACACATGTGAAGTTGGATGCTAAGTTACGTAATGTGTGAGGTAAATGTAGAGAAACTATGCGAAACTGGAGTGATTTTCTGCCGAAGGTAAGGTATTTGATGTATATGGGACTTTGATGATGGCTAGGAGGATCTTATGATGGTTATTATTGTGAAAGATATTGGTGTGAGATATTTAATTAGGGCATGCTGTGGAGTTGGCTGTTAAGTTCTGTAGCGTGCGAGGTACATGTGGAGAATGTCGCCAGAAACTCGATATGCTTTCTGCTGAACGTGAGGTATTTTCTGTGGATTGGACATTGATTATGAGGATGTTCTGATGATTAGTTTCGCGAAAGATATTGGTGAAGAAATAAGTTTATTAAAATAGTGCACAGCTGTGGAGCTGGATGTTAAGTTATGTTATGTGTGAGGTAAATGTGGAGAAATTGTGAGAAACTCGATTGACTTTATGCTGATCGTGAGGTATTTGATGTAGATAGACTTTGTTTATGTATAGAAGGATCGTGATGATTAGTTTCGCGATAGATACTGTGGAAGAATTGAGATTTTTTAAATTAGTGCACAGTTGTGAAGTTGGATGTCAAGTTATGTAATGTGAGAGGTAAATATAAAGAAATTAGTAAATTACGCGAAACTGGAGTGATTTTTTGCTGAAGGTGAGGCGTTTGATTTGGATGGGACTTTGAGATGTCTAGGAGGATCTTGTGATGATCATTATCGTGAGAGATATTGGTGAAGAGTTGAGATTTTCGTAATTCGTGCACACTGCACAGCTGAGAGTCGGATATATGCAGCGATACCCTTAGAGAGTCAGACACTGAATACGACTGTCACAATGAAAAGAAATTTGAACAGTTTAGTTTGCCTGGAAAATGATCTTTGACTAGTGAGAAATATATGATGCAATGAAAAAACATATAGCTTTTTTTCACTTAGAATCAGAGATGCTTTGTAAGGTTGCATACATCGTACTATTGAACCCCTTACCTTGTCATAGACAGAACGCATTTCTAGTACTAGGGTTTTCGTCGTCATCCTTTGTGCACGATAGTTTGTTGACTTTGATGTTGATGATGATGAAGCACTTCAGAATGTGGATTTATTTTGCTTTAAATTGCCTTGTTGTGGCTTTCATAGCTCTAACTACAATAATACGGAGTACTATGTTTTGCAGTGTGGTCTGATGAAAGATGTTCTTACTTTCATAGCCCTATTTGCGGCTACATTGCTTACTTAACTTCCACGTTTTAAACATTCACTGCTTTATTTTATTTTTAAGACTAGAAAGTTTATTGTTTGAGATTCCATGTCGTATTGTGACCATCTGTGAGACATAACATTTGAATGGTCTCACGTAAAGATTATTCGTATTACCTATATCATGTGAAAAGTCTCACATAAATATTATTGAGAGACAGTCTCACATGAGACTTGGTGTTCATTTCATTACATCATTGAAGCGTAAAACCTCCTGAAGGACCTGAACTTTCACAAAGATTATCAGACATTATAGTACGTGACACGTAACACGTTCATGATCTTTACGCTCTGGATCTCTCCTATGGTCTTACTTCCGCTTGATAGGTGGTTGCATCATGATCTGACTATAACATTATCGTCTCGGACTGTTCATATTAAATCATATATTTTCAGATATGACAGCACTAGTGTTTTAGTGGACGGAGTTTCTTATGACTGTAGGCGAAAGAGATTGTTTCCACTGTTTTATGTCCATTTTCAAGTTCCTTCTGTTTGTGCCTTACCAGTGTTATGGAAGCTCTGTCGGTAATCTTATGCTGATTTTAAGCAGGCTGACATGGTTGGTACCAGAAGAAAGAGGTCTGAATCAAAACCTAAAGCAGTGGCTCTAATGCCTGAGGAGCCTGAGCCTCTGCAAATCATTAATGCAGAAGCAGTTAATGGTCCTTCTGATGATGAGTTAGAGAAAAATGATATTTCAGACAGCGGAGTTGAACCTGCATATGACGGTGGGTATGACGAGGGGGACCAAATGACGGATGAAATAAATGAGGAGGAACAAATGATGGATGAAATAAATGAGGAAGAATTTGAGATCAATGATATAACACTTAACGGCAATGAGGATGTGCATACTGAAGATGAGGAAGAAGTAGAAGATGAAGAAGAACCAGTAAGGGGTGGTTCCGACAATGAAGATGTGCGTACTGAAGATGAGGAAGAAGAGGAAGAAGTTGAAGAAGAAAATGAAAACGAACAAGAACAGGGAGAAGATGGAGTAGAAGAACAGGAAGAAAACGAAGAAGAACCAGACAAAGACGAAGTAGACGAGCAGGAAGAATACGTAGAAGAAGAAGAAGAACCAGCCGAAGACGAAGTAGAAGAACAGGAAGAAGAAGAAGAGGAAGAGGAAGATGAAAAACTAATAAGTTGTGGCTCTGACAATGAAGATGTGCATACTTTTGAAGAAGCAGGAGCTGGCGTAACTGCATGCATAATGAATACTAATGAAGGCTTGGCTTCTCCTGAACATGCACTAGTTGAGAATCTGGCTGACAATCTGAATGATGACAAAGAAGCAGATGAGCCAACAGGTGATGAGCCAATTAGTAATCCTACAGAAAATGGCGGAGATATATCTATTGAAGAGATTGCATCCACTGCCATTGAAGCCAAAATTGTTGCTGAACAAGGCAGTCAGCCAAAGAAGGAAACTACAAAAAGATTGATTAGGAAGAGAATATTACGCGGGAATGAGGGATCTAGTATATCATGCAAGGCGGGAACATCAAATGAAGCTAATCTTCTGTGTTTGGAAGATAACGAGGTAGTAGGTGTAGCAAGCGAAGAAGGCAAAAATGAAAAGATAAAGAAGGAGAAGAAAGTGGTAGGAAAACCGATAGTTAAGGTCAATAAGAAAGTGATTAGTATCAGGAAAGAGAACCAACGTGGTCAATCCGGTGTAAAGACAGGTAGTGTTGAGCAGAAGCCTAAACTCGCAAATAATAAGCCTGCGAGTAAAGAAAACAAAACTATTGAGCAAGAATTTAGCAAAGAAGAAGTTGAGAAGTCTGATGCCAGGTTTACTCGTGAGCAGAAAAATAAAAGGATAGTGGAAGAAGGCACGCAGATAGTACATGCCAAGGACATAGATGAGCCAGGATCTTCCGAAAAGGGCAAATTGTCAAAGAGAGTTGAAAGTCAAGGAATGATCTTTATGTGCAGTTCTGATACCAAAAAGGATTGTTTTAGATACAAAGTTTTCGGGCTATCTGCTGCTAAGAAAGATCTTGTGTCAAAGATATATAAAGGCATGAGACTGTTTTTATTTGACGTTAATCTTAAAATGTTGTATGGGATATACAAGGCCGCTGGCCGAGGCAGTTATGATATTGAGCCCAGGGCATTCCATTCACAGTTTCCTTCTCAGGTTAGGTCTTTACTATCCATAGTCGTCTTGCGTTTCTTAAACTTACGGCGCCTTTTGTTGTTTTGTTAGCTATATTAAGGTGGGGAAGCTTCGGTTAAGTGGATCGGCTGAACAAAAGTATGAGACTTATTTCTGTGACCGTGACCATTGTTTTCATCATCAAGGATCTAAAAAAGTCTCTAAATAGTTAAATAAGAGTGATCCAAACTTTTTTGAGGTAAAAATGATCGAATGTTTAATCATTAAGGATTTAAATAGTCTGTAAAATCTTTGGAATAAAAATGATGTATGCGTGTACTCCGGCTATGATTGGTAGATGTGTACTTCGACTGTTGACTTGTTTTTAGCCTGCCAATCTTGCTTATGGTATTATATATCAGTTTCAGTGGAACTGGTTTGTTTGTGCCTTCTAGCCTCGTTCAGTGCACTGTATTTGTGGCTAATCCTTCATGTCTTGGATGACCATAAAAAATTATCTAAGCACAGCTGCACAGTGCCCTCCTACCTATGCTAACAAAAAATATGAAGAAAATATATAGAGAATAACTTTAAACACTGCCTTTGACAGGTCCGATTTACTGTCCAGAAAGACTGCTTGCCAATACCTGAGGAGAAGTTCAAAAAGGTTATCAAGGATAATTACTTCACAAAAACGAAATTCGATTGCCAGCTGAATAAGTACCAGGTCTGCTCTTACTAGTTTTCTTGTCTCCATGCGAACGAGATTTGTGAGTTTCTGGAGTTCATTTTTTTTATTTTGGCGACAGGTGAGAAACTTATGCAAGCTTTTCAATGAGACCGCCAAGAAATCAGCATTCAAACAAGGTGGTCCAAGCCAAAAGCCGAGACCTATCGACACTTCATCCACACGAGTGGAGAGGAAGAGGAAACGGGTAGAAGATAGCAGGAGAGTGGAAAGGAGACCTATTTCATCCCAAGATCCCGGAAGGAGGCAGAGACTTCCCGAACAAACAAGGCGCAGTGGCCGCACTCATACATTGAGGGATTGGGAGGAAATGAGGCGTCCTATTATTGTGAGGGCCCGGGAAGAAGCAAGGCTTGCCCCTGTGGTCATCGATGAGAGGTATCGTCACCCTGCTGTTATTTATGACAGGGACGCTTACTTGCCACCGGTAGAATCATCGGCTCTATATGAGCCTTACCAGGCTGAAGATTCCCCGCGTTCTAGAATCTATTCTTATGAGAGAAGCCCGAGAATTGATAATTACAGAAGGGAGTCCGCCATAGATTATAGAGATCACGAGATCTCACGTTCTCGTGAATCAAGGCATTATGTTCCGCAAAATGTTCATGACCCGTACACGATCTATAGGGAATCGGGTGTGTACCATGAGCCAGTATATGGCAGTTATCCTTCTCCTGAGCGACGGTCTTCGAAGTATTATAGGCTTTCTGATGAGTATCGTTCTCCCCTAACCGACCGCCGTAGGTATTGAACTATGTTGTAGGAACATTTACATATCCTGTGTTCATGTTTTTGGCTGTCAAGACAGTTTCTCATAGCTGAGACAAGTTAATTATATGTAATAAGCTGTAAAATTAAGGTCAGATAGGTTTCCGAGCAAATTAAGCATTTTAATTCATACTTCTCTCAAACTATATAGTACTCGGCAATTCATAAATTTACATATGTACTAGCCGCTCTAAAATAAGGTCAAAATATACACACACATTATGCCTTCGAAAGGAAGGTCATGCCAAAGATACTTAAATAGTCCAGACTTAGAATGCACATGTCAACTAGCTTAGTTTGTAATGTTATGACTTATGAGAGGTGGTGCTTATAACTTAGATTTAAAATCGATAAAAAAAAAAAATTAAAGACGATGGTTGTAACATGTGAGAGTTGAAATTATATTGTAGTTTGGCTTATTGTATTATTATTATTATTATTATTTATATTATTATTAATAATAATATTTTTTTATTTTTTTTACTATAAGATGCGCGCAGCTTTCACTAAAATAAAATGTAAAGTTTACAAGAAGTTGGTGGGGAGCCGAGAGACAATCTGGGCCCCCACCCCCTTAGCTATAGAAAAACTAAGCCTAGTAAAGATATAAGTGGCCACCCGAGCCCCAGCATCCTGAGATACCGAGAATTTCTAGATCAGCTTGAGCAAGTCAACAGCATCCGAGCCCAGCTCTCCAAGCGAAAAGAAAGAGAAGGGTAGGAAACCATAGCCAGCAGCCGCGCATAAATCTCCATACTTAGCACATTTGCGCTGAGCAGCATCAGCGACAACCCGTCCCGGCACAAAATCGGACATCCCAGTTTGAGTCAGGGGGGAAGACCCTGTCAAATCAACACACACATCACGCCCTCTGTCCCAGGAATAAAGTAGCAAATCCGCAGGACGAAGAGATCCGCCATGCCCGTCAACCAAACTGATATCAACCTCCTTGCCCGTAGAAATACCGGACCTATAGCATATGTCGAATAAGGTGTCACGAACGAGGTTATGATGATGCTTAATCCCCACAGTACCAGTACAAGAAACAGCGTGGTCCCCATACACATCATCAGCAAAAACCCGAGAGCAAGCATGACAATGCCTAGACACTGTGAATAACGGGACACCCAGTCGATACCCCAGCACACTACGGTAAGTCCTCCTCTTCATAGTCTGACCCAACCCAAAGATAGGAACCGCACGCAACCAATCAGAGGCGTGGGTACCTTGCTAAGACTTCCACAACGCAAGCTGACGCGGTGTCAAAGAGAAAACAGATTCTGAAGAAGCAGCAACCGTCGCGAAATATATATCTGCCAATTTCTTCATAAGTTTAGGGGCAGCAATTTCACTAGGATCACGTAAAAAATCAGAACTTGTAGCCTCCGAAAACACTCGCAAGGCATCGTCAAAAATAGGACCAGCATCTAAAATACCAGAAGGCCGTAGGAGCGTAGCCTACAAAACTGCAGACTGCAAACGGGAAGCCACAAAAGCATAGTGTTAAACATCCCCCGCAGCATAAACACCGAGCCCACCCAACTGAAAAGGGAATGTGGCAAGGCGCCACTGCCAATCCCCAAAACCAGCCCCAGACGCTGTGACTATACGTTCCAAGCTAGAACGAAGTGTTGCATCAAAGTGAAGATGGACAGACCCAAAGACTCCAGGGGAGCAAGTACGAAGAGAAAAATAGAGCTTAGAAATACCAGTACAAGCACGGAGCAGAAGCAACTCGCATTGCGGATCCTCGATCCTCGCGACTAAATCCATAAGCTCAATGGTCTTAGTCACTCTCCTCGCCACAAGATCACTGCCAAAAATAGGACAAGTACTGACAGGTCCACCCAAAAAAGAGACACCGCGTAAGGGCCAGGCAATAGTAGGGGGAAAACACCGGGAAGCCGACTCCGAGGATCCTCAATAGGCCAAAAGACCTCAGTCTTAGCCACATTAAGATGGAGACCAAAACGAGGCCCATCTACCATAATCAAATCCAAAACAGCCCCCACCTCCAAAGTGTCCCCAACAATGGTGTCATCATCCAAATACCAGGCCTGCATAGTAAGATCAAAAGAGTCCCGGATTTTGCACACTAAGGGATGCAAAACCAAAGCGAAAAGCAAAGGGCCTAACGGATCACCTTGCTGAACACCCTGACAAGACCACAAACAATGCTCCCCATAATAAAGTCCGGCAGGGCTAGAGTATCAAAACTCCACCCAACGGGAAAGAACCGGACAACAACGGCGGACTTCCTGTAGCATAGTCACGCGATCAACAAGGTTGAAAGCATTCTGGAAATCAACTAGCAACATAGACAATCTCACATCACCACCACGGGCCTCAATGAGCCGATTCAAGGCATGCAAGATAGCCTCTCCTCCACCGGACACCCCAACCCCAAACTGCAGACCAGCAAAATAAGTAGACAAAGAAGGACCAACCAAACAAGCACCAACCTTAGAGACAAGACGTCTACAGACAGTGCCAACAGTGATAGGACAAACACCCCAGCCCGGCTTAACAAGCGGCGTAAGCGGAGCGCTGTCAATGTACTCACCAAGGGCTACAGGGCACCGGCCCTCCAAGAAAAGATTAACCACCCTAGTAACAGAAGCGATCAAATCACCAGAGACAACCACAACAGCACCACTCAAACAGTCCATAAGGTGTTAGGCACGAAGCTCATCCCTCCCGCAAGAAGTGCCACGCGGGAAACCACGAATCATATCCAAAACCATCGCCGAAGAGGTAACAAGAGAATGATGATCCACTGGCAAAGAAGGTAATGAAGGAGATTAGGCGACATGGTGCTTCTCTCGCAAGGCCCCAAGAGTGACATCAGAGTAGGGGGCGACGCCAGAGGAAGGAAGCACCCTAACAGCAGCAGTATAGTGACCATCACAAATAATCCGCCGACATTGGCGGAGGTTAAGCTCACTCATATCCATATCCTCCTCCACATGGAACAAAGGAGGAGCCTCAACCAAACACTCCTGCAAAAGCTGCAAACCCCCTCCAGGCACCCCCCAAGCTAGAATAGCCCTGGTAATACTCTCCTCCTGACGCTGTCGCCTAACAGCAGTCTTACACTCAAGATTACTCTGAGGAGCGAAGGTCTTAAGCAGACAAAGAGGCAACACAAGCATACGAACCCAGCAGAAGATGTCACTAGGAGAGTCAGCCACATCATCCAAAACCCCCTTCAAAACCCGAGCAAACCCAAGACGACACTTAGGAGGAATAAATTTTACGGTGCGAAAGCCCAAAGAAAATAAACGATCAAGCGAAGATATAGACCACTGAGCAAACCCAACCCCATCATCAGATGAAAGAAACGAGGGAGACCGTCGCTCAGGACACCATCACCATAATCCGGTGGCGCAACAATATCACCCCGGCTATGTCGACACCTAGAGCGAAAGGTTGGGTTTTAAAGCACTCCCCACACAACCAAAGCCCCATCCGCTTCAAGGTAATCTCGGTATTAGAGAAAACAGTCAGACTATCGGTAAGAGTTTGACACGTGAGCCCCATAGCACCAACATTACAATGTCGATCCTGAAAATGCTTTTGCCAGGCGGCCTTAGAAAGGCCCTTACCATGGCCATCCGGACACTCATGAATAGACGAAAAAGGACAATGAAAACGAACCAAAGTAGGCATGACAAAGAAAAAGAAAATAATACCTAATAATAAAAAGGAAACCCTAATGATTCCCATGCTACGCTACGGCTCACGTGCAAGGCAAGAAACACACGGCCACCACCACCGCGACCCATAACCCGCCACCACAGCGACACTCAACACCAGCCACAGCCAGCAGACCACGGCAAGAGGTAAACACCGCCAACACAACAACCGACGCCGACGCGATGAAACACACAAACAGCCTCACCACAGCCAGCACGCGGTCTGTATAGACATGGCAAACGGGTCAATCGGATCGAGTTCGGATCGGGCCAGTTCGGGTCTGCTCAATTCGGGTCTCTCGTTGATGTCGGGTTAATTCGGGTCGGGTCGAGTCATTTCGGGTTTCGGGCTTGTTTCGGGTTTGTTGTCGGGTGCGTTTCGGGTCAACCGGGTCTGTTTATTTTGGGTCAGGTCATTTTCGGGCCAAAGAAAGAGAGACAGAAGGCCATTTTAAGTCTTTTTGGTTCAATTAAAGTTATGTTTTGCGGGTCCTTTTCGGGTTGAGTGGTTTTGAATGGAGTTATTTTTGGGTCGGGTCATTTAAGGGTCAAGAAAGATCGGGTCATGTTCGGTTCGGGTCGGGTCCAATCAGGTTTCGGGTCACCTTCGGGGGTTGTAGTTCGGGTCAATTTCGGGTCACGGGTCGGGTCATTCGAGTCGGGTCAATCGGGTCGAGTTGCTTTTGTCAGGTCTACATAGCAATTGGTTTTAGTATCCTTCTTTAAACAACGTAAACACGGAGATTACAACTTGTTTCCTCTAATACAGACAAGTTCTGAAAAGTGGTCTTAACTCTTAAGGTCTCTAAACTATCTTTATTTCAAATCAGATGCCAATTTCATTATCCTAAGTCATTATTATATGTCTTAAGATATTACACAGCGAACTTAGAAACATTTTTTTTCAAGGCCCAGTTGTTCCAAAAACCGTGGATAATAACCTTTAAAATCAGCAATTTTCAGCGATATTCGGAATTTAAAAATATTTTTTCCCTAAAGGTATTTATAAACCCCTTACATCCATTAATATCAATTGGATGTTAGTATCCTTCTTTAAACAATGTGAGAACGGAGATTACTACTTGTTTCCTCTAATACATACGGAGTACAAGATTTAAAAACTGGTCTTAAGGTATCCAAAATATCTCTATTTTAAATCAGATGCCAATTTCGTTATCTTGAGTCATTATTATATGTCTTAGAGATATTATATTATAGTTCGAATATAAGAAATTTTATTTCAAGGCCCAGTTGTCGTGAAAACCGTGGATAATAACCATCAAAATCAGCGGTTTTCAGCGATATTCGGAAACCAAAAATAATTTTTTCCTAAAGGTGTTTATAAATTCGTTAAGACTATAAATAGCAATTGGTTTTAGTATCCCTCTTTAAACAACGTAAAAACGGAGATTACTACTTGTTTCCTTTAATACAGACAAGATCTAAAAAGTGGTCTTAACTCTTAAGGTCTCCAAACTATCTTTATTTCAAATCAGATGCCAATTTCGTTATCCTGAGTCATTATTATATGTCTTAGAGATATTACACTGCGAATTTAGAGACATTTTTTTTCAAGGTCCAGTTGTCCCGAAAACCGTGGATAATAACCTTTAAA
The DNA here is from genome assembly GCA_022085475.1 of Heliosperma pusillum. Taxonomy (NCBI): domain Eukaryota; kingdom Viridiplantae; phylum Streptophyta; class Magnoliopsida; order Caryophyllales; family Caryophyllaceae; genus Heliosperma; species Heliosperma pusillum. Next base: position 2,702 of record JAIUZE010012867.1, on the reverse strand, counting down.
ATCAGCGGTTTTCAGCGATATTTGAAATTAAAAAATATTTTTTCCCTAAAGGTATTTATAAACCCCTTACGTCCATAAATAAAAATTGGATGATAGTCTCCATCTTTAAACAATGTAAGAACAGAGATTACTACTTGTTTTCTCTAATACAGAAAATGTTTGAAGAGTGGTCTTAAGGTATCCAAAATATCTCTATTTTAAATCAAATGCCAATTTCGTTATCCTGAGTCATTATTATATGTCTTAGAGATATTATAGTGCGAATTTAAGACATTTTATTTCAAGGTCCAGTTGTCCTGAAAACCGTGGATAATAACCTTAAAAACCAGCGGTTTGCAGCGATATTCGGAAACCAAAAATAATTTTTCCCTAAAGGTGTTTATAAATCCGTTAAGTCTATAAATAGCAATTGGTTTTAGTATCCCTCTATAAACAACGTAAAAACGAAGATTACTACTTGTTTCCTCTAATACAGACAAGGTCTGAAAAGTGGTCTTAACTTTTAAGGTCTCCAAACTATCTTTATTTCAAATCAGATGCCAATTTCGTTATCCTGAGTCATTATTATATGTCTTAGAGATATTACACTGCGAATTTAGAGATATTTTTTTTCAAGGCCTAGTTGTCCCGAAAACCGTGGATATTCGGAATCAGCGGTTTTCAGCGATATTCGGAATCAAAAAATTTTTTTTCCCTAAAGGTGTTTATAGACCCGTTACATCTATAAATAGCAATTGGTTTTTAGTATCCCTCTTTAAACAACGTAAAAACGAGATTAATACTTTTTTCCTCTAAAACAGATAAGGTCTGAAAAGTGGTCTTACGGTTTCCAAAATATCTTTATTTCAAATCAGATGTCAATCTCGTTATCCGGAGTCATTATTATAATTCTTAGAGATATTAAAGTGCAAATTTAGAGACATTTTATTTCAAGTCCCAGTTGTCCTGAAAATCGTGGATAATAATTAATAACCTTAAAAATCAACGGTTTTCAGCAAAATTGGGAAACTAAAATTATGTTTTCCCTAAAGGTATTTATAGACCCGTTACGTCAATAAATAGCAGTTGTGTGTTAGTATCCCTCTTTAAACAACGTAAAAACGGAGATTACTACCTGTTTCCTCTAATACATATAAGGTTTGAAAAGTGGTCTTAAGGTCTCAAAAGTATCACTATTTTAAATCAGATGCCAATTTCGTTTCCTGAGTTATTATTAGTCTTAGTCTCTTAGAGATATTATAGTGCGAATTTAGAGACATGTTTTTTTAAGGACCAGTTGTCCCGAAAACCGTGGATAATGACCTTCAAAATCAGCGGTTTTCAGCGATATTCGAAAACCAAAAATATTTTTTCCCTAAAGGTATTTATAGACCTGTTACGTCAATTAATAACAATTGGATGGTAGTATTCCTATTTAAACAACGTAAAATCAGAGAATACTTCTTGTTTCCTCTAATACAGACATGGTCTGAAAAGTGTTCTTAATGTCTCCAAAATATCTGTATTTCCAATCAGATGCCCATTTCGTTATCCTGAGTCATTATTATATGTCTTAGAGACATTACAGTGCGAATTTAGAGACATTTTATTTCAAGGCCCAATTGTCCTGAAAACCGTGGATAATAACCTTTAAAATCAGCGGTTTTCAGCGATATTCAAAATTAAAGAGTATTTTTTTCCCTAAAGGTATTTATAGACCCGTTACGTCTATAAATAACAATTGGATGTTCGTATCCCTCTGTAAACAACGTAAAAACGGTTATTACTACTTGTTTCCTCTAATACAGACAAGGTTTGAAAAGTGGTCTTAAGGTATCCAAAATATCTCTATTTTAAATCAGATGCCAATTTCGTTATATTGAGTCATTATTAAATGTCTTAGAGATATTATAGTGCGAATTTGAGACATTTTATTTCAAGGCCCAGTTGTTCTGAAAACCGTGAATAATAACCTTCAAAATCAACGGTTTTCAGGGATATTCGGAAACAAAAAATAATTTTCCCTAAAGGTGTTTATAAACCCGTTAAGTCTATAAATAATAATTAGTTTTAGTATCCCTCTTTAAACAACGTAAAAACGGAGATTACTACTTGTTTCCTCTAATACAGACAAGTTCTGAAAAGTGGTCTCAACTCTTAAGGTCTCTAAACTATCTTTATTTCAAATCGGATGTCAATTTCGTTATCCTGAGTCATTATTATATTTCTTAGAGATATTACAGTGCGAATTTAGAAACATTTTTTTTTTCAAGGCCCAGTTGTCCCGAAAACCGTGGATAATAACCATCACAATATGCGGTGTTCAGCAATTTCGGAAACCAAAAATAATTTTTCCCTAAAGGTTTTATAAACCCGTTACGTCTATAAATAGCAATAGACATGGCAAACGAGTCAATCAGATCGAGTTCGGGTTGGGCCAGTTCAAGTCGAGTCAGTTCGGGTCTCTCGTTGATGTCGGGTTAATTCGGGTCAGGTCGGGTCTATTCGGGTTTCAAGCTTGTTTCGGGTCAACCGGGTTGGGTTATTTCTGGTAGGTTCATTTTCGGGCCAAAGAAAGAGAGACAGAAGGCCATTTTAAATCTTTTAGGTTCAATTAAAGTTATGTTTTGTCGGGTCCTTTTCGAGTTGAGTGGTTTTGAATCGAATTATTGTCGGGTCGGGTCAGTTACGGGTCAAGAAAGATCGGGTCTTGTTCGGGTCGG